>CAKNXH010001156.1:37780-76805 GCA_932178445.1 Andricus quercusramuli | reverse complement strand
CCCCCCCCCCCCCCCCCCCCCCCCCCCCCCCCCCCCCCCAGACAGGGTAATCAAGTGCAAATGACCGCGGGTAACAGTTGGTATATTGTATAAGATTTATAATTATTATTATTATATATGCATATCAATACATGCATGTCTGATATATCTACATATAGGAAATAACTAACTAAAAGTGGCTAACATGTATTAATAATGTGTCTGATGTTTTTTTGAATTCAAAATAGTTCAATGAAGTTTATAAGAATTCCAGAATAATTTGAGCGAATTCAGAATAAATCCTAAAAGTAAAACAATAAGTTGAGTTGAATTCAAACACAGTGAGCTTTAATCATTTTGAATCTGAAAGTTTTGACGCTCAACTCTTCTTCATAGAATTTTGATGCAGGTGGAATTCAATTCTTCATTCGGCTCATTTAAAATGATTGTTCGTTCAGTGTTATTTGACAGTGAAAACAAAGTAAAAAAATTTGTCAGAGAATTGGATATATTGAGAACTGTTTATTTTATGGAGGTTTTCGTATGGCAGAAAATCGTTTATAGTCGCTTTCTGCGAAGAAACATTGAATCCAGCTAAATATATCAGAGATAAATGTGCTGAACAAAAAAAAAATCAATCTTTCATTTCTTCTTGCAGAATGCAGTTCTCAGCCCGACGAGAAACCTTATAGCGAACGTAATCCTGGCCCTTCTTCTTCTTCGGCTGCTCGACAACATCATTTGCCTGACCGGATTTCTCGAGAGAAGGCTCTTTTTCGTGGCAGGTCCAGGTCTCCTATTAGCAGGAGTCCTAATAGCGAGAGCAATCCTGGTTCTTCTTCTGGCAGACAACATTCACCTGACCGAACATCTCCTGAGGAGCCTCCACTTCATGCCAGATCCATTTCTCCTCTGGGCAGGCTTCTTTCAGATCGAGTATTTGGATGCAAAACAGAAGAACTTGGGTATGTTCGGCTTATTTATCGCACAAATCGAAACCAGCAATTTGAATTTCGAAGATACGTTATTCCTGCCGGTTTGCCAATTAAATTTCGAGCAGCAGAGAATAAGTATGTGTCCGTGCCAACCAAAGAATATATTGTATTATCAACATCCAATGATGACATTTTTGCAATATTGGATGATGGTGGGATTCTTCGCGGAATTTATAGGACAGATAGACATCGTTCGAGAGTAAAAATAAATATGATAAGCGGCACAGTTGATAATTTGACTCCAGATGAAAAAAGAGATTGTCCAGTAGGAAAAAGTCTAGCAATCTTCTCAGGAAGTTTTATTAAAGCTACCGCAAATTACGATTCACTACAGTGTGAACGGAATCACAATGTCGAAGGCAATCCTGGTTCTTCTTCTACCAGACAACATTCACCTGACCGGACGTCTCCTCAGGAGTCTCCACTTCTTGCCAGATCCATTTATCCTCTGGGCAGGCTTCCTTCAGATCGAGCATTTGGATGTACAACAGAAGACCTTGGATATGTTCGGCTTATTCCTCGCACAAATCCAAACCAGCAATTCGAATTTCGAAGATACGTTATTCCTGCCGGTATGCCAATTAGATTTCTAGTACAACCAAAAAGGTATGTGCCCATGCCATCCCGAGAATATATTGTATTATCAGCATCCAATGATGACATTTTTGCAATATTGGATGATAGTGGGATTCTTCGTGGAATTTATAGGACAGATAAGTCGCGAATAAAAATAAATATGATAAGCGGCGCAGTTGATAATTTGACTCCAAATGAAAAAAGGGATTGTCCAATAGGCCAAACTCCAGCAATCTTCTCAGGAAGTTTCATCAAAGCTTCTGCAAATCACGATTCATTGCAGTGTGAACGGAATCCCAATGTCGAACGTAATGCTAGTTCTTCCTCTTCTGCCAGACAGTCTGGGTCTTCTGCAGGCGGGCCTTATCCTCAAGAAATACTTGGATATGCACTTGCAAAACTTGGGTATATTCGACTCATTTCCGACGAGAATCCGAACCGGCTATTCGAATTTCGAAGATATGTTATTCCTGCCGGCTTACCAATTAAATTGCGAGCAGGTAGAGAATTTGTGCCCGTGCCAACCCGAGAATATATTGTTTTATCAACATCCAAAGGTGTCGTTTTTGCAATACTGGAGTATACTGGAATTCTTCTCGGAATATATAAGGCCGATGGATATAGTTCGAGAATAAAAATAAACATGATAAGCGGTGCAGTTGACGATATGACCGTAACGGAAATGAAGGAATGTCCTGTAGGCAGATGTCACCTCTTTCCACGTGTATTTGAAAAAGTTGCTTCCAGTGAAGATAGTCTACATTATTTGTATCATTAATTCAATAGAGAAAAGATAAACTGAGATATAATGTTCTTTGTAATCCGTAGTCGGATCAAAATAAACAAAAGGATTTAAATGCCAATTTCTTATTGTTATCAAGGCATGATTCTGAGTTTTTATTCGCAAGTGTAAGCGAAAAATGATCCACAAGTAATATTATTTGTTTTGAAAAAATTATAATATGAAATAAAATCATATTATCATTATCGAGTATTCGATTTCAAGGTAATATTTTGACAAAAAATTACTGGCTGTAACGAACATGTGTAGCGGAACATAAGAAGGTGTTATTCGATATTATTTATTCATTTCATGAACAAATAACTGAAAAATTTTGAAAATATAATGTACGAAAGATTGCCAAAGACTCGATTCTTCTCTGCCTTGTGATATACACATAATTTTTTATTTATAATTCAATACTCAAATCATTTTTTCATTAATAGTTGCATCTTGAACTTGAAATATACATTTACAACCAAATTTGTTATCCCTTGGTAGTGTGAAGTAGTTTTTGAAAGTTTTGTAAGAGATTTTCACAAATTTAATAGGATGTCGATGATCGCGGGATTTCGAATCATTTTAAGTTATTTCAAGCGTTTGCCAAAAATTTTAGATGATTTTTTGTGACTTCAGGCATTGAAAAGATTTCTAATGCTGCAAAGTTTTTCAGGGATTAAAAAAATTGTTATTAATTTTTAAAGGATGATTTTATCATATCATTCATATATAAATATTATATATAATATACAATATACAATATATTATAATATAATAATAATAATTAAATTAAAAATTATATGGTGCTCATTTCACGAGCCCTTTGCCTCCTCACAGAGGAAGCATTAGGTATTTTTTTCAATAATAGACAATCCAAAGTCTTCGTTTTGCTCAATTTAAAAACAGAAATTTACAAAAATACAAAATTACAAAATAATACTCAACATTTTTTTAATACAAAAACAAATCAGACAGATCCAATTTTGTGTTCGAAATTATATTTTTTGCAGCTGGAAAAGGGAATGGAAATTTTCCGTCGCACCCTATTCCTTTTCCAGCTTCATGATTTCTTTACAAAAATTGTCCCTGTTATTGTATTTGAAAATTTATGAGCAAAAAGTCTTTTCTATTCATGCGTCAACTTTGAATCATGTCGATGAAGGAAGATCTTAGTTTCAAACAGATGGATCAAATATTATAAATGAGCATAACTTCCTTAATCTTCAATCAAGTGTATTAATATTGTGAGTCAAGCGACTCGTCTCCAACCAAGGAATCTTTTCTATTCTTGAATCAACTTTTAATTATGTTGAAGAAAAAATTTTTACTGTAAAAAACCGATTTTTCAAATATTATTAAGTGCTAAAATAATTCAATGCATATTTTTATAAATCCTTCGGTCAGTTTCAAGATATTAGTGAGGAAAATGAGACCTCTATATTTCACCAATTTATTTGCACCGTTTTCTAGTTATCGTGTTCACAAAAAACTGTGACATCCACATACACATCCGAAAATTGCTTCGAACATTGTATTAGACATTTTTGAATTGAAGAAGGTTTGATTGAATGAATTTAAAATTTTTGAAAAATGTTACCATTACAGAGCTTCCTCTATGAGGAAGCAAAATTAATTCTACAAACTGTTTGTAAATTCCCCTGCATTGTGACCGAAAAATGCCACAAAAAATGAAAAGCAGCAAATAAGATTAACGAATGTCTTATGCCAATAGTTTAGAGTGTTTGACTTGCGTTTTGTGTTGTAAATTTGTTTTTTTGGTTAAACATTAATTCGTTAATGGAAATTCAACTAATCTTTTTTTTGGTTAAAAAACTATATTTTTCAGTGGAAAATTCAAATATTTGGTTGAAAATCAACTGTTCTGTAAAATATCTGCCTTTTTGGTTTAGAAATTCAACAAAATAGTCAACATTTTTTCATTCTTCAATTTTTATCTTCAATGAAAACCTTCTTCTGGTAGAAATATCAACTGACTTACATTTTTTGTTGAGACTTCATCTCACCAGAGTATAATTTGACTAATTTGCTGAAAAATCTTCTCCATCTTTGGTTGAACATTAATTCTTTAACTGCAAATTTAACTATTCCATTTTTGGTAAAAATGTATCTTTTTCAATAGATTGATTTATCTTTTCTAGTTAGAATTGCCACTATTGAGTTGAAAATTGATCTTTTTAGTTAAAAATTAAATTAATGTATTGAAAATCTATGTATTTTGGTCAAAAATCGTTGTTGCAAATCTATCTCTCTGATTGGAAATTTAACTATTTGGTAAAAATTTAATTTTCTTGGTTGAAGATTCATAACTTTATATGAAAATTCATCTCTTTGGTTGAAAATGTAACTACTTTTATAAAAATTCCTTTCTTTCTTTGCTTGAGTAATAGTTCTTTCAATTGTAAAATCAACTATTCCATTTTCAAGAAAAAATTACGTTTCTTAGTTGAAATTTCAAGTATTTAGTTAAAAATTCAACTTTACTTATTTGGAAGTTATAACCTGTAATAAGGTCTTTTTTATCAAAAATTTAACTACTCCGTTGAATATTCATTTTTAAACTGAAATTTTAACTATTTGAATTTTGATGGAGAATTCACCTTTTATAGTTGAAAATTACATTACTTGGTTGAAAGTTGAACCTTTCTTTTGAAAATCAATTTTTTGTTGTTGAAAATTTAACTACTATGTGGAAAATTTATTTATTTTTTTACTTGAAAATTCAACTATTTGGTTAAATATTCATTTTCTTGATTGGAGATTCATTTTTTTAAATTCATCGCTTCTTTAGTTGAAAATTTAACTATTCTGTTGAACATTCTTTTTTTCAATCAAAAATTAATTTCTTTAACTCAAAATGTAACTATTCCATTTGTAGCTGAAATTTTTTTTTTATTGAAAATTCAACTCTTTGGTTGAAAGTTTATCTTTTTTATTTGAAAGTGTAACTAGTGTGTTAGAATTTTGTTTCTTTTTTTATTGAACAATAACTCTTTTAACTAAAAATTTAACTGTCTCATTTTTATCATCATTTTATTTGTAAATTCATGTCATGATATGGTTAAAAATTTAACTTTTTTGTCGAAATTTCCTTTTTTTTCGTAGAAAATTAATTTTTTTCAACTCAAAATTCAATTATTTCATTTGTGGTTGAAAATTGATATTTTTCAGTTGAAAATTCAACTATTTGATTGATAATTAATTATCGTGGATGAAGATTCATTGCTTTACTGGAAACTTCATTTTTTTGGTTGAGAATTTAACAAATTTATTAATATTTCTTTTTTTAAATGATTTTTTTAAACTGAAAATTCAACTATTTGAATTTTTATTAAAAATTCATATTCTTTACTTGGAAAGTTATTTTCTTGGTTGAAGATTCATCATTCCATATTAAAATTTATCTCCTAGTATAATTCAAAATGTAACTATTTTTTTGGTTGAAGATTGATCTTTTTTAGTTGAAAATTCAACAATATGGTTAAAAATACATTATGTTTGGTTGAAGATTCATCATTTTATTTGAGAACTCATATATCTAGTTGAAACATTTTTTTTCTGTTCAAACATCAATTTCTTCAAATATGAAATTTAAGTGTCCATTATTTTCAGTTGAAATTTTATCTTCTATAATTGACAATTTAAATATTTGAAAGTTGAACTAGTTTATTGAAAATTCAGTTTTGCGGTTGAGGATTCATAATTTTAGTTGAAAATGTTTCTCTCTGGTTGAATATATCGAATTTATTATTTAACCAAATGGATCGTCAAAACTTGGCATTTTACGAGTATTATTTTTTCTATAAGAAATATTAAAGATAATTTGATAAGAAGAAGATTCACTTGAGGACCATAAATGTTCAGTCTAAGATTTAGGCTAATTGTTGTAAACAATTTATTTATTTATTCTTATTTTATATTATTATTATATTTATATTTATTTATTTATTCAGAACAGGCGAAAATGTAATTTGAAACTTTTCAAGTGCATACCCATAAAATCTCATTTCCTCGTCCACTGTCAATGAGTACAGTCGCATTTTAGTTGAAGCGAGAAGAAACAAATATCAATTCAGTTCAATTCTACATAATTACTTTAAATTGTTTTTATTGGCTTGAGCATGTATTTGATTATTCTAAACAGGATCAAACTGTAAGCATTCTACTGATTAACTTTTTTGATTCGTTGCAAATGGTTCCAGTACTTTTTTACACTGTTTTGATTTATTCCCAACTGTTTCAGCTTTCTTCAAGTGTTTTATACACTGCAGAACTATTCCGAACTTTTTTTTGTGGGTGATTCTGATACCAATCTACTTAGACGATAAAATTTTCCAAGTAGGAAAAGAAAACAATCCAAAATATGTTTTTGTTTGTTTAAATTCACTTGAACTGCCCCAAAACTATTTTTTAACATAGTCAGTGTTGCACAATATCAAAATTTACTGTACTACACAAGGATTTTGTCCAGAAATGGCACCTGTGGCCGCAGAACTTAATGGTATAGTGATTTTTGCTACATAATTCTCCACAGTGTAACATAAATTAGATATTCCGATATCAAAACAAACACATCCATTGTGTTTGCCTAAAAGAATTTTTCAAATAAAGCAATCAATATTCAGGAGACCAATAATGGATGCAATCGATGCATTTTATTATCAATTTATATACAAATCATATAATAATTTACAAAATTGTAATTTCATCGTAACTATCGATTAAATATCTCGGATATTTAATCACGAATGTTATCTCAAAGATGAAAGGCATCCTAATTGATTTATAAGATTTTGAAACAAAACATTATATTATTTGAATACTCCAAGTATACAGTTGAATTATGAGTGCGCTACAATGTTACAGAAATGACTTTTAAAGTTTCTAAATAAAGCGATGCACATTGTCAACATCATATTTCAAATAATTTTAGTTGTCATACTTGCTCAATGTTTTTAAATCTCGCGGTTTATTCAAACGCCATCTACTTACATTATTTCGAAGACTGACTCTCAAACTATCTCACTGCCGCTCTATGGAATTTTTCCCATTAGAACTCATTCGACAGCTGTGGTGATTTGTTTACAATACAGTCCGTACAAAAAAGCCGGTCAGCTTCAAAATGCAATGAATCGTTTAAAGTAAATGAAGTCTATCAGACATTTTGAGTTTAATAACAGTTATAGTCCAGACACAAACTGCTGGTATGCGGAAAAAAGTAGAAGTGAAAAATTCAAGAGAAAAATGTAAGTTTAGCTGTAAATGTCAGCTCCATAATGGTCAGCTCCGTAATGAAATTATTATTATATAATGTGAAATTTTCGAAAAAGTGTCTATAATAAATTTTTTACAAGGTTGTACTGAACATAATGCCTCATTTTCGTGAATAATGTACTTTTAAAGTGAAAAAATATGTACTGCGCAAAAAAAAATGCAATAAAAAATTTTATGCTTTTAGTTGCAAAAGTGTACGGTTTCGTGAATATTACCCATACTAGAAAATTTCTCTGAAACTTCATTGTTGAATAAATAAGTAATTGAAAATATGCGAAAGCCGCGAGGAATAAAGAAACTGTAGATATACCTGCATGCTATATGAATGCATTTATATTTACCTTCAAAAACGCATTATGTCCATACATTTGTATGGAAACACTATCTCCATGCAAATGAAAATTTAATCCGAAATTCAATCAGATAATTCCTTCGAAAGTTGTCGTGTCGACAGACAACGACGACAGGCAAACCGAAGTAAAACCCATTACTTCTCAATCAGTGAGTCAAAAAACGTTGAATCTTGATGAACTTGGCGGCACTTAATTTTTACATAGAACCAATACCTTCCATTTGAGATAAGAATGTCTTAATTAAAATGATCATAATAAAAAATGACAAATGATTTCATTATTTGCGAAAGGCAATTTAGAAACTGGTAATGTCGTTATTTCACATATATGTGAGATAACGGTTACTTATGTATATATTTGTACTCTGATGACGCAATGGAATATTTCTCAGATACAGTTAAGAACCAAATTATTCACTGAAGTATAAATCAGTTTGTTCTCTACTTTGCGAAAATGACGTTGGCCTGTACTTTTGTTTTAACTTTGGCGGTCACCGTTAATTCTGTTGGTAAATATAATAATATAATATATCTGTAATTCTCATTATATTTCTCATTATATTTTTTTTCACTCTTACTGTTTTTACAGTCTATGACGTCAAGAAGAATGACGTCAGAGATATACATGGCCATTAAAAACATACGAACTTGAAAAGCGGCACTTAAAATCGGTTCCTCCGACCCGCACTGGAAAGATACACTCATCAATAATGTCCCTCTTTTTGCCCTTGGTGCATGATATGCTATTAGGCTTACCACAAAGAAATTACTTGTCACCATAATAATGCATTTTCAAGCAGATAGTAAAACCTGAAATAATTAATTTTGTAATTTTTCACCAGACAGTTGGACTTATGAACAAAGAGTTGAATTTTTAATTGAGACAGAGGAATTTCCAACAAAATAGCTCATTTTTCCTTAAAATGGTTGAATTTGCAACCAAATAGTTAAATTTTAAACCTACGAAAACATTTTCTACCAAAAAGTCGAATTCTTAAAATTTTCAAAAAATATAAAACAAGAAAGAAATAATTATCAATTTCCTTAAAAATGAATTTATAAATTGCAATAAAGTTATTTACAATGATTTTAATATAGAAGAGGATTATTGTATGTGTATATATGTGAGAAGGGGACAATACAAATGAAAATTCAATCAGAAATATAATCAGATAATTTCTCCGGAAGTTGTCGTGTTGACAGAACGACGACAGACAAAAATCGAATTAAAAACCATTACTCCTCAATCGGTGAGACGAAAACGTCGAATCTTGATGAATTTGGCGAAGCTCAATTTTCACATAGAATACATAAAATACCTTCCATTTCAGATGAGAATGTCTTAATTGAAATGATCATTATGAAAAATGACAAATGATTTCATTGTTTTCGAGACAATCTTGACACTGATAAAGTCGTTATTCCATATATGTGTTAGATAGCGACTACGTATGTGTATATTTGTACTCTGATGATGCAATTGAATATTCCTTAGATAAAGTTAATAACCAAATTATTCACTAAAGCATCAATCAGTTTGTTCTCCTCTTTGCGAAAATGAGGTTGGCCTGTACTTTTGTTTCCACTTGGCGGTCATCGTTAATTCTATTGGTAAATATAATAATATAATATATCTCTGATTCTGATTATATTTGGTATAATACATGCGGCGCATGAAAACTCCTGAGACACTCCTACATGTTTACACAGTAGTCTCACATGAGGTATTTTTATTGAAGCAGTAGAAAGATGCTTTTCGCTAAGAACGTTGAATTTAGCTAAATATATTAGAGATAAATGTGCTGAACAAAAAAAAATGATTCTTTCATTTCTTCTTGTAGGATGCAGTTCTCAGCCTGACGAGAAACCTAAAAGAGAATGTAAACCTGGCCCTTCTTCTTCTGCTGCTGCTCGACAACAATATTTGCCTGTCCAGATTTCTCCCGAGGAAGCTCCTTTTCGTGGCAGGTCTAGGTCTCCTGCTATCAGGAGTCCTAATGGCAAACGTAATCCTGGTTCTTCTTCCGCTAGACAACATTCACCTGACCGGACATCTTCTCAGGAGCCTCCACTTCATGCCAGATCGATTTGTCCTCTGGGCAGGCTTCCTTTAGATCGAGTGTTTGGATGTACAACAGAAGAACTTGGATATGTTCGGCTCATTCCTCGCACAAATCGAAACCAGCAATTCGAATTTCGAAAATACGTTATTCCTGCCGGTATGCCAATTAGATTCCTAGTACCACCAAAAAGATATGTGCCCGTGCCATCCCGAGTATATATTGTATTATCAACATCCAATGATGACATCTTTGCAATATTGGATGATAGTGGGACTCTCCGTGGAATTTATAGGACAGATAAGTCGCGAATAAAAATAAATATGATGAGCGGCGCAGCTGATAATTTGACTCCAGATGAAAAAAGGGATTGTCCAGTAGGCAAAAGTCCAGCAATTTTCTCAGGAAGTTTTATTAAAGCTTCTGCAAATTACGATTCACTACAGTGTGAACGGAATCACAATGCCGAACGTAATCCTGGTTCTTCTTCTGCCAGACAACATTCAACTGACAAGACATCTCCTCAGGAACCTCCACTTCATGCCAGATCCATTTCTCGTCTGAGCAGGCTTCCTTCAGACCTAGTATTTGGATGTACAACGCAAGAACTGGGATATGTTCGGCTCATTCCTCGCACAAATCCAAACCAGCAATTTGAATTTCGAAGATACGTTATTCCTACCGGTATGCCAATTAAATTTCGAGTAAAACTAAGCAGATATGTGCCCGTGCCAACCCAAGAGTATATTGTATTATCAACATCCAATGATGACATTCTTGCAATATTGGATGATAGTGGGATTCTTCGTGGAATGTATAGGCCAGATCGAAATCATTCGCGAATAAAAATAAATATGATAAGCGGCGCAGTTCACAATTTGAATTCAGATGAAAAAAGGGATTGTCCTGTAGGCAAAAGTCCAGCAATCTCCTCAGGAAGTTTTATTGAAGCTTCTGCAAATTACGATTCACTACAGTGTGAACCGAATCCCAATGTCGAACGCATTCCCAGTTCTTATTCTTCTGCTCGACAGTCTGGGTCTTCTGCGGGTAGGCCTTATCCTCAAGAAATACTTGGCTATGCCCTTGCGAAACTTGGATATATTCGGCTCATTCCCCAGGAAAATCTGAACCGGCAATTCGAATTCCGAAGATATATCATTCCTGCCGGTTTACCAATTAAATTATCAGCAGGAAGGGGTAAATTTGTGCCCGTGCCAACTCGAGAATGTATTGTTTTATCAACATCCAGAGGTGTCGTTTTTGCAATACTGGAGTATACTGGAATTCTTCTTGGAATATATAAGGCAGATAAATATAGTTCGAGAATAAAAATAAACATGATAAGCGGTACAGTTGACTATATGACCGTAACTGAAATCAAGGAATGTCCTGTAGGCAAACTTCACCTCTTTCCACGTGTGTTTAAAGAAGCTGCTTCCAATGAAGATAGTCTACAGTATTTGTATCATTAATTCAATAGATAAAAAATAAACTAAGAGATAAGATTCTTTGTAATCCGTAGTCGGATCAAATTTAAGTAAAAAGATTTAAATGCAAATGTATTATGGTTATCAGTGCTTCTTTTGTTTTATCTTTTGCTAGTCCCCACGAGGCCATTCAAATTTACAACTGATATGTGGAAGCCAATTTTCAATTTTTATTATTCAAAATTTTACATCAATACAAATAGTGAACAAATGTTGATTCTTTCTTTTTTTCGTCTATCATTTGGTAAACAACTTTCCAAATTTTATTATCTTTTGGATTCAATGCGCAGGAGTCTGTGCAAGCGACAAATGATTCATAAGTAATATTATTTTTTATAAAAAATTATAATATCAAATAAAATTATATTATCATTATCGAGTATTCGATTTCAAGGTAATATTTCGACAAAAAATTAGTTGCTTCTACCGACAATGTGTAGTGGATCATAAAAAGGTGTCATTCGATATTATTCATTAATTTCATAAACAAAAAACTGAAAAATTCTGAAAATATAATGTACTAAAGATTGCAAAAGACTCGATTCTTCTCTGCCTTGTGATGAACACAAAAAATTTTTTATTTACAATCCGTTATTCAAATCATTTGTTTATGCAATGAACAAATAGCATCATGATCAAGAACATCTCAAAAATATGATCAATTTTAGGACAGAAATAAAACGCTTTAATTTTTAGTGAAAAACTCAATTTTCTACTAAAAAAAATACTAATTTCCATAAAAGAGTTCAATCTTCAACCAATAAAATAAAGTTTTGACAACGTTGTTCAACTTTAAACCGAGCAATTCAATTTTCAACTCACAAAAATGAATTTTCCACCAAAAAAATGAATTTTCAACAAAGTAGTTTTAACTTCAACCAACAAAATGAAGTTTTAACAAAGTTCACTATTTAAAAAAATATAACCTGACAGAAACTAGGTATGAATTCGATCTCGAGTGTTTCCACTTTGTTTGTATTTATGATCATTTTTAAATTAATTAATAATATATATAATATAATAATAATATATATATATATATAAATAATATAATATGTAATATAATATAATAATAATTAAATTAATAATTATATGGTGCTCATTTCACGAGCCCTTGGCTTCCTCACAGAGGAAGCATTAGGTATTTTTGTCCATAATAGACAAACCAAAGTCTTCATTTTGCACAATTCAAAAACAGAAATTCACAAACAATAAAAAATTACAAAATAATATAAAAAATTTTCAAATACAAAGACAAATCAGGCACATCCAATTTTGTGTTCAAAATTATATTTTTTGGACCTGGAAAAGGGCAGGGAAATGTTCTGTCGCACCCTATCCCTTCCCTAGCTTTATGATTTCTTCACAAAAATTGTCCAAATTATTTTATTTGAAAATTAATGAGCAAAAAGTATTTTATATGCATGCGTCAACTTTGAATTATGCTAATGAAAAAAGTTTTACTACAAAAATCCAATTTTTCAAATATTATCGAGTGTTAAAAGAATGCAATAAATATTTTTAGAAATCCTTCTGTCAGTTTCAAGATATAAGAAGGAAAATGAGCCCTCTATATTACATCAATTTATCCGCACCGTGTTAGACATTTTTAAATTGAGGAAGGCTTACTTAAATGAATTTAAAAATTTTGAGAAAAGTTACCATTACAAAGCTTCCTCTATGAGGAAGCAAAATTAATTTTACAAACTGTTTGTAAATTCCCCTGCATTGTGATCGAAAAATGCCACAAAAAATGAAAAGTAGCAAATAAAATTAACGAACCTCTTATGCCAAGAGTTGACAGTGTTTGACTTGCGGTTTTTGTTGTAAATTGGTTTTTTCGGTTAAACATTAATTGTCTGCTGAAAATTTCACTATTCCTCTTTTGGTTGGAAAACTATATTTCTTAGTGGAGAATTCAACTATTTGGTTGAAAATCGAATTTCTTGAAGAAAATCATATTTCCTGTTTGGAAATTCAACTGTTTTGTGGAATATCTGCCTTTTTGGCTTGAAAATTCAATAAAATATTCAACATTTTTTTCTTTCTTCAATTTTTAGCTTCAATAAAAATCTTATTCTGGTTGAAATATCAACTGATTATTACATGTTCAGTTGAGAATTCATCTTTGCCGGTTGATAATTCAACTATTTTGTTGGAAAATCTTTTCTATTTTTGGTTGAACATTCATTCTTTTAACTGCAAATTTAACTGTTCCATTCTTGGTTAAGAATTTATCTTTTTCAATAGACAAATTTATCTTTTTTAGTTTTTTTTTAGTTTCTTGGTTGGAGATTCATTTTTTTAATTCTCACAGATCTACTCACACATCTACTCACAGATATTCACAAATTTCAAGTCATTCCAAAGAATTTTAAACACTTATTATAGGTACTTTCAAAAACTAAGAAGTTTTTCTTTTTAGATTTCAGTGCCTTGATAATATTCCGACCGAATTTACAATCTATATTAATAATTATTTTAAAGAATGAAAGAATAAAAGAATAAAATAAAAAGTTTTCGAGGAAATGAAGAAATTTTGGACCGCTACAGTGTTTTTACGCGATTTCAAGAAACACTTTCGAAAAAAAAAGGATTTTTGGTTCAATGCCTAGAGGTAGGCCGCGAATTAGCATATGGGAACATATGAACTCCTATCAAATACAAGGCTGCTGAAGGCTGATGACCTTCTCAGCATAAATCACCAACCAATTGTGACTCTCCGTTTCCATTCTTTGTCCTCATCCCCTCCCCCTGCCCAGTAACAGAAGTCTCGGTGGGACTGACGTTACAACTAGACTCTCCACCGTACGACTAATCACTACTTAAGTCGGAAATGATTTCGACTCGCAAAACAAATATCGTGCATAAAGGTGATAGTTGGGTGTACAATCTAAACAATGAATAATACAAGGAATAAAGTAGCCTCGGAACGGACTGGAATTTTGATTGACGAAATGCTTAGGAGTAGGAAAGAAGGTTTTCTGTGTATTTGTTGACCTAGAAAAAGCATTCGAAAAGTTAAATAGAAGTAAAATTTGGGAACTGCTCGAAGAATACGGAGTCAATGGGTGGCTCCCACAAGCAATAAAAACAATATATACAGGTAATGAAGCGAGTGTAAGGGTAAATTGGAAACTGAGTGACTGGTTCGATATTATGCAAGGCGTGAAACAAGGATGCGTTATGTCCTCGTGGCTATTTATCATATTCACGGATAAGTGTCTGAGAATGTCCCTCTTGGATGAAGAAGTTGCAGATCTCGGACATTTTGAAAAAATGAAAGATGAACTACTGACGTTTGTCTATTATTGAAAAAATAACTGATGCTTCCTCTACGAAAGAGCAAATACATTTGCCAACGGGAAGCAGAGTGCTCGTGAAATGAGGACCATATAATTATGAATACGAACACAATGGAAACACTTGAGATCGAATTCACATATATTTTTAATTATTTTTGATTCATTATTGTAATTTTGAAAAACGCAGAATAAACATAAAATCAGTGTTTAGACAACGGCTACGTCTAGTATGGGTTGAAAACTCAAACCACCCCGAAAGTTTATTTTGAAAATTATAAAAATGTCTGGGAAATCAGGAAAATTACAAACAATTTTATCTTCTACTCATAATATACATTGTAAGTTGACAAAAACGAAACGTGTTCATACTGTTCATTCAGTGAATAAATTTCAAATAATCCTAAAAAGCTGTTCTATCTACGAACGATTTTTGAAATGATCGGTACAGAGATATTTTTCAATGAAAGAATCTAAAATTATGGGAATTGAAATTACATTCTGAAGATTTCTTTACTTTACGAATATTTTTTTCATAATTAAAACGTAGTGCATGTAAAATGAAAATAGTTTATAAAAAAATTATATTTGGTTCATTATAAAAAAAATCGATAAACGATATCACATGAATTCCTGATATTAATTTGTGTAATAATGAAGCCTCGGAAGAGATAAAATTGGAGGAATGAAGATATCTGTTTTCTAGAACCTTTGTTTAACATATGAGCGTATGTCGATATGATTGTTCAGATACCGTTTTTTGTTCTATAACATACAGGTATACAAGACAGATACCAGAAAATCTCTATGAAACTTCATTTTTGAATAAATAAGTAATTGAACATATGCCAAAGCCGCTAGGAATTAAAAAATTGTATATATAACTGCAAGCTATATGAATGACTGAAACCGAAGCAAACCCATTACTCCTCAATCACTGAGTTGAAAAACGTCGTATCTTGACGCTTACCACAAAGAAATTATTTTTCACCATAATAATGCATTTTCAAGCAGATAGTAAAACCTGAAAAAATTAATTTTTGTAATTTTTCAACAGACAGTTGGACGTATGAACAAAGAGTTGAATTTTCAATTAAGACAGAGGAATTTCCAACAAAATAGCTAATTTTTCCTTGAAATAGTTGAATTTGCAAGCAAAAAGTGAAATTTTAAACCTTCGAAAACATTCTTAAAAACATATAGATTAAAGTTTATAAATTAAAATTCTTAAAGACATATAAATTATGTCACCTTTATTATAATTGGTGTGTGGCAGTAAGAGCGCCAGCACCTTGCCCACAAACTGGCGTACCTCGTGGGCCAAAGTCTCCAAACTGAGCCAAATGAGTCCCTGGTCCACAACTTGTATTATCTCTAAGTATCCTGTATAAAAATCCCGAAAAAAGACTGTAGCACGACTGTGGTTTCTGTGATTTGGGATCGATCACAAGATAAGAAAGGCTTCAAGGAACAAAGTTTTCTCGATGAGAAACCAAAGACTTTAATTTCTAAGAATATATTTACTAGAAAAATTAGTATCTTTCAATCTTATACCTCTCATTCAGAAATCTTCACTTCCTTGGAAGTCATCCCTTCAATTTCAACTCTTAAATGTTTTAACCATGGGATCCTTCTGAGTTACAATGTTTTCCGCTCTCTAGTATTAATAATCCCTTCGCTGGAATTCTGTTAATATCGCAATATATTTTTTATTCGAATATTCAAGGTAATCTTGAAACTGATTAGTACAAGGGGATAATTATATATGTATATATGTATTATTATATTATATATTATTATATAATACACAAAATCAAGTGGCCAAAACATATGATGCTGATGCAAATCCATAGTTTCTGACCAATCGGCACCAAATTATGCACACATATTCCTTGGGCTCTTAAACAGGTCGTTGAAGTATTGGGTATAGGGCGCAATTTGGAGGGAGGCAATACAAATGAAAATTTAATTATTAATATATTCAGATAATTTCTCCGAAAGTTGTCTTGTTGACAGTCAATGACAAATGACAGAAACGGAAGTAAAAATCATTACTCCTTAATCAGTGAGTCAAAAAACGTCGAATCTTGATGAATTTGGCGACACTCATAATTATTACATAAAACCAATTCCTTCCATTCGACATGAGAAAGTCTTAATTAAAATGATCACAATAAAAAATGACAAATGATTTCATTATTTGCGAGAGAGAATCTTGACACTGATAAAGTCGTTATTCCACATGTACTTGAGATAACAGCTACTTATGTATATAGTTGTACTCTGATGACGCAATGGAATATTCCTTAGATACAGTTAATAACCGAATTATTCACTGAAGCATCAATCAGTTTGTTCTCTACTTTGCGAAAATGAGGATGGTCTGTACTTTTCTTTTCACTTTGGCGGTCATCATTAGTTCTATTGGTAAATATAATGATATAATATATCTGTAATTCTTATTATATTTTATACCGTTACAAACCGGGTTGGTCCCCTGCCTGGCGAGCCAGAAGGGCCTGGGGAAGGGGAAACTGATTGAATTCGGCACACAATCCTTAGATCCCAAAATACTGTTATTATTCTCGAAGTGTCTCGTCGTCCCGAAATTCGGGATGACTAGCCCGTTTTCAACATATGGCAAGTCGTCCCGGAAATTATGTATTTTTTTTTTTATTTCTCTCCTTTTGAGTAAGCCAAAGATTAAGAAAACTGCTATTCTTCCCTAATTTAAAATAAATGTTAGAAAACGGATTAAACTGAGAGTTAGGTTATATTTCATAAAGTGTATTCCTTTGAGCTTTAACGTATCCAAATTATGTTATGTATTTGCACTGTGTCACCGCAGTCTCAAGTTCGTTCGAAACTTTCCTATTATTTCCGCGCTCTGATTGGACCTTCCTTTCATGTGATTTAGACTCTGGACTAGATACACTTGTTGCATTTGCATTTAGAATCAATCATTCATTTGTAAAGAGTAAAATCCAATAATTATTCGCTCTTGCACTCTAAAACACTTTTTTGTGATCCAAAAATGAATTTCATTAATTCTTCAATGATGATTTATCATAAAGAATTTATTTAAACATTTAATAATCCCAAAAAAGCGCGTTATTTACTGCCAATGAGACTGCCGATGCGACGCCACACTCAATTCCAACAAGTAAGACTGTAATCAGCTCAAAACACAAGAAACGTCGACAATCGTCGTTAACATTATTAGTTCACTGAGCACAATTCGAAACAATTTTATACAATCTCGGGAACAACAAAAGAACGAAAATTCACTTGAACTCGAAAAAGCCCTCGCCGACCCCCAGAAATCAATGACATAATTCACCTTCTGGAACCTCAGCCCCCTTTCTCCTCTCCTTCAAAAATGACAATACCAAACAAAACAATTATACCCGAAAAACGGTCAACAACGACTCAAATCAGTCTCTACAGTCCCCCTTTTCATCCATAAATCGAGATCAGTGACCCTGACCATCTCAATCACTATAATCCTTGGCCTTGATCCCTGCTATCGGCAACACACAAAAATCGAATTTTCAATTTTGAAGAAACAAATGTATACTCCTAAAGTACATCAATGCTCAATTGATGCCTGAAAAGTTAGATTCGAAAATTTTATTATATTTCAAAAAATTAGTGATAATTATAGAGAAAATTCATACAATTTTTAATACGCATAATAATTTGCAAATGAATTATCAATACCATGGGGCCCTAGAAATAATTCGGTTCCTATTGCGTGGAATTGGAAAACTAAAATAGAATTAATTGCATGAAAATTGTTTCACGAGAATTGGCTGCGATTCGTCACATGATTCGCACTAAATCTCAACAATTTGAATACGAAAAGAGTTTTTTTATTGAATTAATGGATGTTATTGAATTGTTTCATATTTTATAAACAACTTTTATGAGCCATTATCGGCAATGACAACCAGTTATCATATATTCAGTCATAGTTAATAGGAACTGATGCTTATTTAAATAAACCTAATCAATAAATGCATTGTTGCGCTACTTTTCGACGCACTAGTTTGGCTCTTTCCACGTGATGAAATGTTATGAACTAATTTGTAAACCTTTAGGGACATTTCGTTGACAATCGACAGTTATTACTTTTAAAAACAATTTTTTGAGCAAATTTGTATTATCTAATGTATTTATGTACTAAAAGATCTCATTTTTTACCTAGGAAGTAACAGCCAATCCTTTATTGAACATTTCTTGCTATTAATCAATAACAATTGATGATTGTTTAAACAAAATTAATCAGAAAATGCATATTCTGGCTATTTTCGACATTTCAACGCCGTTCTTTTGACGCGTTATCAACTCTTAACAAATAATTTTTGAAATTTATAAAACACTTGGATAACGATGAATTATTGTTAACAAGAAAAATTGGTTTGTAACATTTTTGGAAAAAACAACAATAGTTATTCGTTATCCACGTTTCCAAAAATGTTACAAAATTAATTATCAACAGTTGAGCAAGTTAAAAAATAAAGTTTATGTGATGGATGATGATTGACTATCAATTATTCCTTTGAAAAAAGCGGAATTTTTCGTTTATAAATAGGGCATTATTTCGCAACTGCAGTACCCAATCAAAAAAAAAGGTTGTCTCCCCGAATTCAAACTTGGTCAAAGGCTATTAATAATAAATTATTATAATGATAAAAAAATTAAAACTTTCGACCACCCTAATGTTTATACCTTGTTTACTCTGCTTCGTACAAATAACGCATTTTTTAATAAGGTTTATTTATAAAAAATAAGCACTTGCCGTATTTTCAAAAATTGCACAGCTGTGTTAACAATGATTTTCAGATGAAGAATTTTTCCCAAATCCACAAGAAAAACGGGATTCATAGATGAAAAATGTCGCAGACGGAAAAAATGTCCTCATAACATCGTTCATAACAATAACAATAATTAATCATGATTCAAGTGTTTTAAAAAATTCGAAAAATAGTTGGTAAGAGTTGATGACGCGTTAAAAAAACAGCGTTGAAATGTTGAAAATAACCAGAAAATGCATTTGTTAATTAATCTTGTTCAAATAATCATCAATTGATATTAAATAATAGCAAGACATTTTTCATGAATAATTGCCTGTCAATTCCAGGCTAAAAAGTGAATTCTTCAGTACATAAATACATGAGATAATACAAATTTGATTAAAAAATTGTTCTTAAAACTTAATTGTCTAAATATATGAGTAATTTTTCGCTGATTTCGTAGAAAAACTTAATTCATTAAACCAAAAATAGCTTCTGCTCCAACTCTTTCTTTAGTCTCCTTCCGCTATCAGCCCCTCAAGTCTTATTTGACAGTATAAACTGAGTGGAAAAATTTGCCAAAGAATTGGGTATATGAAGGACTGTTTATTTCATAGAGGTTTTCGTATAGCAGAAAATAGTTTGTTATGAAGGTTATTAAAGCGTTTACACACTCGTGTTCTACAAAAAATATATGTTTATTTAACAGGAAAAATGTACTGTGGCGTGTTTTCATAATTGAAAGTATTTGTTATAATTTGTACTGAAGCATCAGAAAGATGCTTTCTGCAAAGAAACGTTGAATTCAGCTGAAGATATTAGACATAAATGTGCTGAACGAAAAAAAATGAATCTTCCATTTCTTCTTGCAGAATGCAGTTTTCAGCCAGACGAGAAACCTCGTAGAAAACGTAATCCTGCCCCTTCTTCTTCTTCTGCTGCTCGAAAACAACATTTGCCTGTCCGGATTTCTCCAGAGAAGGCTCCTTTTCGTGGCAGGTCCAGATCGCCTGCTAGAGGGAGTCCTATTGGGGAACGTTATTCTGATTCTTCTTCTGCCAGGCAACATTCAACTGACCAGATATCTCCTCAGGAGCATCCATTCCAGGCTAGATCCATTTCTCCTCTGAGCAGGCTTTCTTCAGATCGAATATTTGGATGTACAATAGAAGAACTTGGATATGTTCGGCTCATTCCTCGCACAAATCGAAACCAGCAATTTGAATTTCGAAGATACGTTATACCTGCTGGTATGCGAATTAGATTTCGAGAAGAACCGAATAGATATGTGCCCGTACCAACCCAAGAATATATTGTATTATCAACATCCAACGGTGACATTTTTGCAATATTGAATGATAGTGGGATTCTTCGTGGAATTTACAGGACAGATGGAAGTCATTCACGAATCAAGATAAATATGATAAGCGGCGCAGTTCATAATTTGACTTCAGATGAAAGAAGGGATTGTGTAGTAGGCAAAAGTCCAGCAATCTTCCCGAAAAGTTTTATTAAAGTTTCTGTAAATTATGATTCACTACAGTGTGAACGGAATCCCAATTTTGAACGTAATCCTGGTTCTTCTGCTAGACAACATTCACCCGTCTGGACATCTCCTCAGGAGCCTCCGCTTCATGCCAGATCAATTTCTCCTCTGCGCAGCCTTCCTTTAGATCGAGTATTTGGATGTACAACAGAAGAACTTGGATATGTTCGGCTCATTCCTTGCACAAATCCAAACCAGCAATATGAATTTCGAAGATACTTTATTCCTGCCGGTATGCCAATCAAATTTCGATTAGAACTGAATAGATATGTGCCCGTGCCAACCCAGGAATATATTGTATTTTCAACATCCGTTGGTGAAATTTTTGCAATATTGGATGATAGTGGGACTCTTCGTGGAATGTATAGGACAGACAAAAATCATTCGCGGATAAAAATAAATATGATAAGCGGCGCAGTTGATAATTTGACTTCAGATGAAAAAAAGGATTGTCCAGTAGGCAAAAGTCCAGCAATCTTCTCGAAAAGTTTTATTAAAGCTTATGCAAATTACGATTCACTACAGTGTGAACGGAATCCCAACGTCGAACGTTATCCTAGTTCTTCTTCTTCTGCCAGGCAGTCTAGGTCTTCTCCGGGCAGGCCTTTTCCTCAAGAAATACTTGGATATGTACTTGCAAAGCTTGGATATATTCGGCTTATTTCCCAGGAAAATCCAAACCGGCAATTCGAATTCCGAAGATATGTTATTCCTGCCGATTTACCAATCAAATTGCGAGAAGAAAAGGATATATTTGTCCCAGTTCCAAGCCGAGAATATATTGTTTTATCAACTACCGAAGGTGTCGTTTTTGCAATACTGGAGCATACTGGAATTCTTCTTGGAGTATATAAGGCAGATCGATATCGTTCGAGAATAAAAATAAATATGATAAGCGGTGCAGTTGATGATATGACCGTAATTGAAATGAAGGAATGTCCTATAGGCAAACGTTACCTCTTTCCACGTTGGTTTAAAGAAGTTCCTTCCAATGAAGATAGTCTACAGTCAGTGTATCATTAATTCAATGGAAAAAAATAAACTACGATATAATATTCTTTGTTATTCGTAGTCGGATCAAAATTAAATCAAAATTGATTAAATCAATTGATTTTAGAATCTGTTTCATTCGAAAAATTTTGTCATGGAATTTACAACTGATATGTGGAAGCGATTTTCCAATTATTATTGTTCAAAATTTTACATCAATGCAAATAATGAACAAATGTTATTTCTTTCCTTTTTGGTCTATCATTTGGTAAACAACTTTCCGGCTTCTATTATCTTTTGAATTCAATGCGCGGGAGTATGTTCAAGCGAAAAATAATTCATAAGTAATATTATTTGTTATAAAAAAATTATAATATCAAATAATATTATATTATCATCATCGAGTATTTCATTTCAAGGTAATTGTATTTCGCGCCTCCTCCTCTAGATCAACATCTAGTACCCCCACTTTACACCATGTTACCAAATTTTTAAAGCATATATAGCAATTCAAAATGCGCGCTCTATTCCGGCGTACACTCCTCGCCACAACTAGACTAGATACTCATTCTCTTTCGTTGTGCCGTGTGTACCACATCATCCCAGATTCCGAGATAGGAAATTTTGAAAAATATACTTTTTCCTGATACGGAGGTAACCCAAACTATCCAGGTAATAATATTTATTCTTTTGTAGAAACATCGAATAATTTCATAGAAGGTAATTGCTATAAGTTCGTTCTCTTCGCGGAACCACGTGGCGAATAGAGGTTAAGTTAGCGATGTGATGCACATCGTCGTCTATTTTTCGCCCAGAAGTATGTAGTGCAAGTTTTATCGTATTTATTTAAAAAAAAAAAAAAAAAAAACGAGCCTGATCTGTTGAACCTAACCTGAACTCCAATTCAGTTTTAGCTCATCCTACGAAGACGAAAAAGAGAATATGCGGGAAAGTTGCAAGGTTTTTTCGTCAGAATAATTGTCAGTCTCAACGGTCAGCAACCGTTAGTGAACATAAAGGCAACTTATTCAAATATATAAACAAATCGAAAACTCCCCTAAAAGGTGTTCGTTTGAGGCAAAATATTTAATCTGATGGTTGATAAAAGGAATGAGGAGCATGGCTAGTCCTGACGGTCTGCAGCCGTTAGTGGACATAAAGGCAAATTATAAAAATGTAGAAACGACTCAACAACAACCTCTGCAAGGTGTTGGTTTGAGAAAAATTATTGAATGCTATGGTTGATAAAAAGGAATAAAAAGCAGTACCAGCCTCAACAGTTATCAACCGTCAGTGGACAGAAAGGCAAGGTATAAAAATATATAAATAGCTCAAAAACGCCTCAGCAAGACGTTTGTTCGAAGCAATTGATTCTTAAAAAGGATAAATATGATTTCCAGTCCCAGCAGTCTGTAACGGCTACTGAAAATAAAGGTGAATATGAAAATATATATTTTATCGTATACATAATATTATTAAGTTATTTAAATTTATAAAAATTATATTTCAAATTTTATTTAAAAAAAAAAAACTACTAGCAATGCTGGGAATTGAAACCAGAGCTGTCGATGGCTAGTCGTCTAATGAAAATCAAAAATTACAAACTGTAGAGCAATTTAGGCAGACATCCTCTTGCAAGGCGTTGTCTCATAGAATTCATAGTCCCGTGTACTCGAAGTATGCAACTACTAGTACGAAAGTGACTAAGTTTGGTGAAAATAAATACTGGTTTTCTTTTTGAACTTCATTAACAATACCTTCGTTAAATAAAGAACGAAGTAATATTCATGTTTTATTCTACGAACTTTGTCATGACAACATATGGATATTGTTTGATAATATTCCTGTGTGTGACCATAATATGCAAATACTTGAAGTGTTCCTTTTCGGAAACAGCGTTTTCTGGAAAACGAATTCTAAAAATTGATTCTAATCGATGTATATATACATTCGCACACAGCATAAATTTTTTTTTAACAGGCTCTAAATTGTCAATTGAAACAATATAATTCATTCCTTTGCTGTTTTCATCAAATATCTGTTCTGTAATTATATTCTCTAAATACTTTTTACATATGTGTACCATTCTAGTTCGCTAGATTTTTCTCTCAAGAAACTTCGCTTTTTGGTATCAAATCCTGCGAATTGATTTTAAACTATATTCACAGACAGAATACAAATTTTTCCTTATAAGCTTTCAAACTATTAATGATAATTAAAAATTCTATTTCTTTATAGAATATATCATCATATTATACAATTATCATATTTGTGTACCATATAAACTTTTTAATTAGCTCCTGTCCTCAAAATTGCGATATTTTCCATCGTTAGATTTAAAATACAAGTATCTGAAGTAAACCATGTTGCACGGCCAATGAAATTCTAAATACAAGCCGCTAGTAAATTGGTAATGCAGACTGGGCAATCCACAAAGTATTTTCATTTCATGAATCTTAAACAAGAAAAAGAAGTGAGGATACATTATAAATCAGAGTGATTGTCCATAATTTCCCTGATCATCAGTTATTTTTAATGAAACAGTGGATTATAGAGGCCAAGTTCTTCCAACAATGTCTCTAAATACAAGAATCTTATTATGCGTGCAGTATTTTTAGGTTAGGAATCTGAAATCCTCAATTCACTACAGCTCTTTAAATAAAATTCAACTTGGGTACTGGAAGGAAATATTCTAATTTAATTACTTGAAATCTAAATTTATGTTTGGAATCACTTGTAACTCGTGTAAAATGGAGATTTGGAATACGTATACGTATGTTTATTTTATATTTGATATAAAATTTAAGGTACACTGTTGGTATATATATATATATATATATCTGTGTGTGTGTGTATGTGTGTGTGTGTGTGTGTGTGTATGTATATGAAAAATTTACTGAAAAACATTCCTGTAAGTGAAGTTCTATTATAATTGTATGAAGCGCCTCCTCCGAATAGATCAATCCCACCCTGCATAATAGATATACTATCCTTCTATCTAACTTCTTAGATAATCCCTTTATAATACAGTAAAAACCAAATATAGGGATATTTTCTTACTTGAAAATAGCCAACAAAACTAATACTTTTGGGTTTTTTCCTGCGGAATTACGGCAATACTTTAAAGAAAATGAGTATCTAGTCTAGTTGTGGCGAGGAGTGTACGCCGGAATAGAGCGCGAATTTTGAATTGCTATATATGCTTTAAAAATGGTGGTAACATGGTGTAAAGTGGGGGTATTACATGTTGATCTAGAGGAGGAGGCGCTTCATACAATTATAATAGAACTTCACTTACAGGTAAGTTCGTTTAATTATTAAATATTTTAACGAAAAATTACTAGCTTTTATCGACAATTTGTAGTGGATCATAAAAAGGTGAAAGATTACGAAAGACTCAATTCTTCTCTGCCTTGTGATGTGGACATTTTTTTTACTTATAATTCATTATTTAAATCATTTTTCATATCATTTGTTCACGAAATGAACAAATAGCATCATGATTCAGCACATCTCAAAAATATGATCAATTTTAAGACAGAAATATAACACTCAATTTTTTAGTGAAACAATCATTTTTCAACTAACAGAATAATAATTTTCATGAAAAAGTTCAATCTTCAAGCATTAAAATAAAGTTTTAACAAAGTTGTTGAACTTCCAACCTAGCAGTTTAATTTCCACATCACAAAAACTAATTTTTAACAACAAAGAAAAAGAATTTTCAACAAAATAGTTTTAACTTCAACCAAAAAAATGACGTTTCAACAAAGTAGTGTAATTTTCAGCCAATTAATTGAATTTTCATAGAAAAAATATGCATTTTCGATTGAAAATCTAATAGTTGCATGTTCAACTAAAAAAATTAATTTACAATAAAATTTGTTATCCCCAGATTGTGTGAAGTATTCTTTGAACGTTTTGTAAGACATTTTAACAAATTTGATAGGGTTTCGATGATTACAGACCGGTGTAGAAATTATGACCGGGTTCGGGCCGGATTCCGGCAGGGTTGCCTTGCTTGTATCCGGAATCTGGTTAGGCTGCCCTGTCGAATTCTGGTAGGTTTCGTCACGCTGCGCTGGTCGGTTCCCGGCCGGGTTATCCGGTCGGATCCCGGCTGGGTTACCCGTTTGGATCCCGGATACAAAAAGGGTAACCCGGTCGGGATCTGACCGGTTTTTGACTGGGCTTCTCGATCGGATGCTGGTCGGGCTGCAAGAAAAAATTGTTGATAAGGAATTAAAAAAAATAAGGCCAACATAGATTATCAACAATATTTTTATTTCACAAGTACATCATGTTCATCATCGATTCTTTCTTCGTATCGAAGTAATTGTCAATGAGAGATAGAATAAATTTGAGGGGTCTCACGTGACATCCAAACCTATGAGACCGGTTCAGAAAATTGATTCAATTTTAACGTTGAAGAATATTAATCATGCTTACTTATTAACAAAAAAATTAACTTACCTTTATAAATAATCCGCTTGTTCCAGAAAATTGGATACAGTTTTGAGAAATTTAAGAAATTCTCAACGTATGACCTGGCGCCAACCGACATTTCACTGCGTTTTTAGCATTAACGACTCCGGAAGTGGCCGTATCGTCATTACGTGCACGCAGCACAACGTAATTCAAAACCTCTTTCGAAAAAAGTTATTTCTCTTTTTATTACGTTTTTGGTTATTCAAGATAATATATAAAAGCATTAAAAGTAAGCAAAAATCGTATCACAGAAAAAATAAGTATGATTTCACTGGGAAACTATGTTTGAAAATAGAAAAGAAGTTGGTCAAAGATTTCGCAGTCACGGCAAGTCTGGAAACCGCAGAACGAAAAGTGGGAAACCAAGTCATTGAAATTATTTTACCTGTTTTTTTATAATTGATAAAAAACACCTCAAACCCAAAAAATTGGTCTTTCACCTGTCAGATATCCACAAACAACCCACTTACGGCGGCTATTTTGTTCGTGTGAAAATCGTTTTCATGTTTTCACAAAGTGAAATCTTGATAAAGAATATACTAATACGTCAATTAAGGAGGACCTTACAATTATTTAAATTGTTCATTTTTCGGGAGCAATTCCCCAAGCGAAATATTGTTTGAAAATAAAATTTTCTAACTCCTAGCGTAGCAAATTTGTGCGGCGTGGTTTGTCCCGACTGGGTTCCAGTGGGAACCTAGCCAGATCTTGACCGGGTAATTAAGGAATAGTAAACCGGGCTAAATCAGGTGTGGCCCGGTTTGGCCCGACCGGGTCCCGGTGAGAACTCGGTCAGATCCCCGCCGTGCAATTAACAAAATAGTATCCCGTTTTGACCCGGTCAGATTCTGGCCAGAAACCTTCTTCTGGCCGGGTCAAACCGGGCTATTTCTACACGGGGAAGATCCTGATTAATTTAAGTTATTTCAATCATTTTCGAACGATTTTATATGATTTCTCCTGATTTCAGACATTGAAAAGGTTTCTTATGCTGCAAAGTTTTCAAAAGATTAAAAAATTTTTTATTAAATTTGAAAGCACTGTATCATATTTTGAAGGACGATTCTATCATATTTCGAGGGATTTCACAGATTTGATGATGCTCTGCAGTCGGCGTACCATTAATTCAATTTAGAAGTATCTTAACTCAAAATAATACTTTTGCTAATCCGAAGTCAGATGAAAATGTACGTACACCAAACTCTCAGTTTCAGTCCAGTTTCGGGGGTTGCCTGCAAATAGCTTTGACCACAGATCGGGGGGATCCAAACGTAAGCAGTCAGGGCCGCCTAACCTTTTCCAATTGGAATGCAATATTGCACAATATACTTAACTGAGCACTCGCGCACACCGACCATTCCGAGGCGGTATTCGAAACCGTTTTTGCCCTGCCCCCTGAGAAACTGCGTGGAGCAGCAGTTCTAGGAAGGCCGAGACCGGGGGGACAGAATCCGAGAGTTGGGTGTTACTGATAATTACATCGCAAAGAGAGTGTATTATGGTTCCTGAGGCTGCCTGCTTCCTGCATTTGAAAAACATGGAAAACTAGCTGTGAATTCAATCTCGAGTGTTTCCACTTTGTTTGTTTTTATAATTATATGGCGCTTATGTCACGAGCACTTTGCTTCCCGTTAGGAAATGTACTTGCTTCCTCAAAGAGGAAGCAATAGTTATTTTTCCAGTAACAGACTATTTAAAGTCTTCATTTTGCTTAATTTAAAAAAGAAATTTACAATAAATACAAAAGTACAAAATAATACGAGAAATTTTCGAATACAAAGACAAATCAGACAAATAAAATGTTGTATTCGAAATGATTATTATTTGAACATTCATGATTAAACAGTCTTCTCTATTCATGCGTCAACTCTGAATTATGTCGATGAAAAAAGTTTTTCTGTTTGGAACAGATGATTCAAATATTAAAAATTAGCATCATTATTTATCACAATACCATTAAGCTATCCCTTCCGGGGTAGGCGTGACTTGCTCGGTTGGAAAATATTAGTGTGTCGATGGGTTGTAACACAACAAAATTTTAGTTCGTATTATTTATATTATTATTTTGATTCTGAAGCGACATCGGGTCTCTCGGCACGTGGCACGACGCTCCAAGGGCATATTTTGGTTAATTTTAAGAATTTAGGATTAATTTGTAGGGTATTTTTGTTTGTTATTCATGACCTTGCCTTTCCGTTGGCTGTCTCCAACATTCCCGGAACCTGCCTGGAAACCTCGGATGCCTCCTGAGCCGGGGATGACCGCGCGTCCCAATCCCTTGGCTTTGGAAATGAACTTAGTAGCCAGAAGCTATACCTTGGTCTGCACCAGTAATCCATTTGTGGGAGGGAGTCCTCACATGCTTTAACCGGGCCCTCGACGCGACAGCACTGGATCGAGATCTCAGCCTACCTCAAGCAACGGATCTACTCCCCAGATTTTATTTTGATTACAGGCCACCAGTTAAGCCGCCTTTGCCTCTCCTCTCTAGTGGCCATACAGCTGAGCTAAGCGAGAAAGTTCAAACTTTCTGGGGTTTGTAATTATTTAGTGAATTAGAGGTTAGGAATCGGTTATTCCGGTATTCGCTCTTGGAGTATCGGTCAAACGAATGAGCATCCCTCTCTTATATTTTGTAATTGAATTTTTCTTCTCGGGAACCATTTTATTGTAGCTGAAATTAGCGGTAAATAAATGTGAACTTGAATTAAATGTTGATTACAGAGCAAATTCATTCACGAGAAAGAACAACTTTTTCCACTGAGTTGCTTAGTTTGTAAGTACGAACCATCCCTTCTACCACCACTCTTAAGGGGTATATGGGTATACGGTAGATAGGTATATAGGTGTAAGGTATAGATATTCTAGATTGATCTTCTTCTTCCTTCACTTTTTGGGCTACCTCAATCTCATCATTCACCCACGCATCACCAGATTTTCTTCCTACAACCACCGTAACACACACTTCATTCGCAGTGTTAACAATGATATCCCGTGAAAAAGTCCACTCACCCTGTATATCTTTATTGTTTCTAAGCATCTCCCAAGTTGCCCTATCTATGCGTTCGTTTAATCTATTTTGAAACTCTATTCGCACTTTCTTTTTCTGTAAATTTTCAATCATGATTCGCGTTCGTTTCGTTTTGTTTTGTTCTGTTTCTTCTCGACCTCCGTCCTAAGTTTATTTTGAATAATAAAAGGTAATGATCAGTATTGCATTCAGAACACCTCGTAACGTGTGGACTCATATATGTGTGGATCATTTTATGTCGAAAACAAGTATTTGTAATGAATAGGCCCTTTTCTAAGCATAAGCTAACTAATTTTTCACCGTTATAATTTTCTCTTGTTGCATCCCAAAATTACCTAGTACACTTTCAGCATCCTAGAGAAATTATTCTTTCACCTTGATCGCAAGTACTTAGTGTATCATTTAGAGTGTCCCGGAATGCATCTTTGACTTCTCTCGGATCTTTATCAACTGGTTTTTCATTTTCATTCATAATTAAACCGACCCCTTGACTACCATGTGATTCCGTATCTACTCCTGACCATATTTCGAAACCGCCTTTCAACACCCCATTTTCTATGTTTTTACTTTTGGAACCCTTTTTTTTGTCTCAGGTATACATAAAATATCCGTAGGCATGCTTTTCGTCAATCAAAATTTCAGTCCATTCTAAGGCTATTTTATTGTTATTATTTATTGTTTAGATTGTACACCCAACTACCACCTGTATGCGCGGAAGAGCGACCCCAAAATCCGCTCCTTTTTCTGCGCCCGACGTAGTGTTTGAAATAATGAACATAAATTCATGCATTAAAGCTCAAAATAATCGTCAATGCATGCGGTAACCGGGTTTGTCATTAGTTTACCCTTCAACCCCTTTCATCTCTGAACAATTGAAAAAGTGCCTCTAATTGGGTTCTCAGTAATGAAGTACTTCCCATTCCTGATAGGGGTAGATCTTCGGTTTTGAAGGTTTGAAATGGTGCTGAGTAAGTGGAATTAAAGTAGTTATTATACACGTATTTTTATCGATTTTATCTATGGACAAACAAAATAATTCAAAACTATTTCATACACGTCCTTGTTCATGAAGTATTTTCCATTCCCTCATAGGGGCTGCTTCCAAGTGTTAAAAGGGGCTGAGAGGTAAAAATAATGACAAATCCGGTTACAGCATGCATTGACGATTATCTTGAGCTTTGTGGCGTCAATTCATGTTCTTTTCTTCAAAAACTACGTTGGGCGCAAAAAAAATGGGCGGATTTTCGGATTATTTTAGGGTCCCTCTTTGTTTTGCGAGTCGAAATCATGTCCAAGTTAAGTAGTGATTTATCGTACCGTGGAGAGTCTAGTGGATTCAAGCATATGAAAGGTTCCTTGGTTTGCGACGAATCGATTAACCTATAATATCAACAAATTTTATTAAAGAGTAGGGAAGTTATGGTCATTTATATATTTTTAAAATCTATTTTTATAGTAAAAATGTTCTCATTCTCATAATCCAAAGTTGATACGAGAATAGAAAAGTTGTGTTGATTCAAGACGAATAGATTGACCCCTAGCATTGATACATTTTATGGAAGAGTAAGGAAGCTATGGTAATGCATAATTTTCGAAAATACGGTTTTTTATAGTAATATCTATGATCTTAATAAACTTTATTGGCGATTAAGGAAGTTATGCTCATTTATAATGTGTAGCCAATTGTCGGATTGCCATTACAGGCGCAGTACTGCGCCCGGTGTTAATGCTGGCGTGAAAAAAAATTTTCCAGCTGGGTTTTGACATTTGTTAATTATATTCAGTGAATAAATTTTGAATCATTCTGAAAAGCTGTTCTATCTACGAAGGTTTTTTGAGTAATCGGTAAAGAGCTATTTCTTCAAAGAAAAAATCTAGAATTATGGGATTTGAAATTACATTCTAAAAGATTTATTTACTGTTTAAATATTTTTCCCATAATTAAAACGTAGTGCATGTGAAATAAAAATAGTTTATAAGAAATTCATATTTGATTCATTATAAAAAGAAAGCGATAAACGATATCACATGAATTCATCATATCAATTTGCGCAATAATGAAGTCTCGGAGGAGATAAAATTGTAGGAAAAGATCTGTTTTCTAGAACTTTTGTTTAAACTATGAGTGTATGTCGATATAATTTCTCAGATACCACTATTTTTTCTATAACATACAGGTATACAAGGACATAGACCAGAAAACCTCTGTAAAACTTCATTGTTAAATAAATAAATTATTGAACATATGCGAAAGCTGACGACAGACAGATAACGAAGTAAAAACAGTTACTCCGCAATCAGTGAGTCGAAAAACGTCGAATCTTGATGAATTTGGCGACACTAAATTTGTACATAAAACCAATCCCTTCCATTTGAGATGAGAATGTCTCAATGAAAATGATCATAATAAAAAATGTGAAATGATATCATTATCTGCGAGAGACAATCTTGACACTGATAAGGTCGCTATTTCACATATCTGTGAGATGACGGCTACTTATGTATATGTTTGTACTGTGATGATGCAATGGAATTTTCCTTAGATACAGTTGATAAACAAATTATTCACTGAAGTATTAATCAGTTTGTTCTCTACTTTGCGAAAATGAGGTTGGCATGTACTTTTGTTTTCACTTTGGCGGCGATCGTTAGTTCTATTGGTAAATATAATAATGTATCAGTAATTCTTATTATATTTCACATAATATATGCATGAATACAGCTATTTATCAGGCCTGTGGAGTGAAACTATAATCCCCCTTTCCAGCTTATAGTCATATAATAGCCATTTTTATATTTACACTGTGAAAACTAGAGATTTCTTCTTTTATGGTAGTATTTTTTTCTCACGTTCTACTTTTGAAAAGGATAACTTCATGCTGTTATTTTTAGTGCAATAGGAAACGATTCTGGCTTCCTACCAGTGGTCTCATTTAAGTACCACTTGAAACTAATTTTTGTCACTCTCATTGTTTTTACGGTTCATGACGTCGAAAAGTATGACGTCATATATATACATGGCCATTATATAACTACGAACATGAAAAGCGGCACTTAAATTCGGTTCCTCCCTAAACAAATCAATTTTGTAATTTCTTACCAAACGGTTAGACTTATAAACAAAGAGTAGAATTTTTAATTAAAACAGAGGAATTTCCAACAAATTATCTACTTTTTTTGCAAGCAAATAGCTAAATTAGAAATCTACGAAAACTTTTTCCACCAAATGGTCGAATTCTTGAAAATTTCAAAAAATATAAAAGAAGAAAGAAAAAATAATCAATTTCCTCAAAAATCGATTTAAAAATTGCAATACAGTTATTGACACACATATTCCTTAGGCTCTCAGACAGGTCGCAAAAGTGTTGGTGGCAGGGGGCAAATGACCGCGAGTAACAGCTAGTATATTGTTACATGTCATAAAAAATAAGGAAGCTCATTTTTCTCTCAGGATTAACATGGTTATTGCCCAATATGTCGAAGGTATTTTTGGTAAGAGCTGGATTTTTTGTTTGTTTGAATATCATGCACGGGGTGGTCCCGGTATTTATTATCAGTCACGGACGCATGATTATAATGCAATCAAGTGACCTGATAAGAGCGTGTGCCCTGACATATTGGGCAAAGCCTGGTTTTCACCCCATAATTCACGGACTGGGTTGCAGTCAAGTGCATGATGGGGGGACCTACAGCTTAGGGTGGGACATGAACCACCAGAACCTCGGTAAAGGTGCGTAGAAAAATTTCAAGTGGTACTGGCTCAGGGATCGAACCCCGGACCTCTGACTAAGTCAAGTGACTGATTTTTCTTTTACGTTTTGCAATAAACTTATTGTTGTAATTTTAAACAAAACTTTCATAAGTCATATGCACACCTAGTTCTCCCACCTAGTCCTAATTATTCCATTCTTTGTTTTCGTTTCTTCTGTAACATAGCTTTTTTGTTTGAATTAATTTTTTCACACATTGGACAAGAGCAAGAATAATTAAGATGAAAAAGTAAAATACTATTTAAAAAATGATTCTTGCTGAGGTTCACTTATTATTTGATCATAAATGAAAAGTCAGAGCAAAACTCGAGATTAAAAAAAGCAACTTTCTAGCATTACTATAAGGAACATAGTTATAAACGATAATCAATTGTTTAAATAAGCATGTTTGTTAACTTGCATTAATTATTACCTCACTAACTGAGAAGTGGACAAAAAGTGTAAGAGTTCAGAAAAAACCGCAACTATTTAGTGAGATAATAATATTACTAATATTACAACTATTTGGTGACATACTATAAATTTGATGAAAAAATTGTTCTTAAAAATAATAACTGTCGATTTTCATTGAAATGTCCCTGAAGGTTTATAAATCAGTTAATAACATTTGATTACGTGGAGGGAACCAAACTAGTGCGTCGGAAAATAGCCCAACAGAGCATTTGTTGGTTGGATTTTTGTTTAAATAAGCATCAATTGTTATTAGCTGTCTAAATATATGATAGCTAGGTGTCATTGCTGATTATTTTTTGGTTGATTTGGTAGGTAAAACTTTATATATTACAACTGAAATAACTGATGTCGATAATGGCTCATAAAAGCTGTTTATCAAATATGAAAAAATGCAATCACACTCATGAGTTCAATAAAAAACTCTTTTTGTCTATAAATTGTTAAGATTTAGTGCGAATCATGTGACAAATCGCAGCAAATCCCCGTGAAACAATTTTCGTGTAATTATTTCTATTTTAGTTTTTTAATTTCACGCAGTGGGAGCCGAATTATTTCTAGGGTCCCATGGTATTAATAATTCATTTGCAAAATATATTGCGTATTGAAAACGGAATGAATTTTCCAAATAATTGTCATGAATTTTTTGTTAATATAATATAATTTCCGAGTCTAACTTTGAAGGCATCAATTCAGCATTGATGTACTCTAGGAGTATACAGTTGTTTCTTCGTAATTAAAAATTTGATTTTTGAGAACGTTTTTTGACTCTTCTGTAAAATCATTGAGAAAGATGGAGGTTTTCGTATAGCAGAGAATAGTTTGTCATTGAGATTATCAAAGCGTTTACGCACTCGTATTCTACAAAAAATATATGTTTATTCAACAGGGAAAATGTACGGTGAGGTGTTTTTATAATTGAAAATTATTTCTCATAATTTTTATTGCAGCATCAGAAAGATGCTTTCTGCAAAGAAACGTTCAATTCAGCTAAAGATATTAGACATAAATGTGCTGAACAGAAAAAAATGAATCTTTCATTTCACAGGAAAAACTAAGTGTAATCTTTACACGGATTTTGGGGTAAAGATTACCTGCAACAAAAATTACCCTATTTGGGTAAACTTTACCCGCACATCTCGGGTACTATTCTGTTTTTACCTACGTTTGGAGAGTAATTCTCAATGTTTACCTGGAAGGCCTTGTAAGCCAATGCACCAGATGTGAGAAACACATCAAAAACCTGGTGGTTTGGTTCAATCTCGTGTCTTCGAGGAACTTACTCCAGGAACCCTAAATACTGTAAAAAATCAAATTTCTTCGGAGAAGATGTGTTTTTTACACCTGGTGCATTGGTTTAATACTGTTAAAACCAGACATCCCCGAAGAAGATGTGTTTCTTACATCTGGAGCATTGGCTGTTACTCGTGTCCTCGAGGAACACACTCTAAGCACCCTAATGTACTATAAAACCCAGACTTCCCTGGATATATGTTGTTTACACCTGGGGCTTTGGTTCAATCTCGTGTCTTTGGGGAACCCACCGTACATGCAAGGTTTTGACATGGATAGCATAATTTTCTTGAAGAAGATGTTGTTCCCATACCTGGTGCAAGGGTGTGATGTCCGCAGTGTCATTTCCGCAAGCGCAGTTCATCACCGGAAGACAAACTTAGTCCAAAATTAGTTTGTAGAAATGTTTGTAGAATTTCCGTTTGGAATTTCCACATGGAATTTTCGTAGAAAACATTTGGTGGAATTTTTTCACGTGGGCAATCAATCATCAGAATTCTAACCCAGAGAGAATACCTTCTACTTTAAAGGCTGTAGCGAGTTTTCGGAGCTGTCACATTTATTGTCACAAATAGCTATTTTTGCATAACAGATTGTTGGCTAAATTGCCCGTGGGCGCAAATAATTAAAAAACTTATACATATTGCAAATGTAAACACTCGCCTTTTTACTTGTAAAGTCTAATATGTGGGGTTATTGCAAGAAGCAATGACAGTTACTCTCATCTCACGGTACTATTCTCTGTTTACCCATCAGAGCAGGTAATAGCAGACAGGTTACTCCCACCATAGGTAATATTTATATTCTACCTACACCAGCGAGTAAAAATATGAAATTATCTGCAACAAAATTTATTCCTAGTTTTATCTGTGTTCTTTTTGCAGAATGCAGTTCTCAGCCCGACGAGAAACCTCATAGTAAACATAATCCTGGCCCTTCTTCTTCTTCTGCTGCTCGACAACAACATTTGCCTGGCCGGATTTCTCCAGAGGAGGCACTTTTTCGTGGCAGGTCCAGGTCTCCTGCTAGCAGGATTCCTAATGTCGAACGTAATCCTGGTTCTTCTTCAGTCAGACAGCATTCAACTGACCGATCATCTCCTCAGGAGCCTCCACTTCATGCCAGATCCATTTCTCCTCTGGGCAGGCTTTCTTCAGATCGATTATTTGGATGTACAACAGAAGAACTTGGATATGTTCGGCTCATTCCTCACACAAATCCAAACCAGCAATTTGAATTTCGAAGATACTTCATTCCTGCCGGTATGCCAATTAAATTTCGAGTAGAAAGAAATACATATGTCCCCGTTCCAACCCAAGAATATATTGTATTATCAACATTCAATGATGACATTTTTGCAATATTGGATGATAGTGGGACTCTTCGTGGAATTTACAGGAAAGATAGACATAGTTCGCGAATAAAAATAAATATGATAAGCGGCGCAGTTGATAATTTGACTTCCGATGAAAAAAGGGAATGCGTGGTAGGCACAAGTCCAGCAATCCAGTTAAAAAGTTTTATTAAAGCTTCTGCAAATTACGATTCACTACAGTGTGAACGGAATCCCAGTGTCGAACGTAATCCTGGTTCTTCTTCTGCCAGACCACATTCACCTGACCGGACATCTCCTCAGGAGCCTCCACTTCATGCTAGACTTATTCCTCCTTTGGGCAGGCTTTCTTCAGATCGAGTGTTTGGATGTAAAACAGAAGAACTTGGATATGTTAGGCTCATTCCTCGCAAAAATCCAAACCAGCAATTTGAATTTCGAAGATACTTCATTCCTGCCGCTATGCCAATTAAATTTCGAGTAGAAAGAAATACATATGTCCCCGTTCCAACCCAAGAATATATTGTATTATCAACATTCAATGATGACATTTTTGCAATATTGGATGATAGTGGGACTCTCCGTGGAATTTACAGGAAAGATGGACATAGCTCGCGAATAAAAATAAATATGATAAGCGGCGCAGTTGATAATATGACTCCAGATGAAAGAAGGGATTGTCCAGTAGGCAAAAGTCCAGCAATCTTCTCAAGAAGTTTTCTTAAAGCTTATGCAAATTACGATTCACTGCAGTGTGAACGGAATCCCAATGTCGAATGTAATCCTAGTTCCTCTTCTTCTGCCAGACAGTCTGGGTCTTCTCCGGACAGGCCTTATCCTCAAGAAATACTTGGATATGCACTTTCAAAACTTGGATATATTCGTCTTATTCCCCAGGAAAATCCGAACCGGCAATTCGAATTTCGAAGATATGTTATTCCTGCCGGTCTACCAATCAAATTGCGAGAGGAAAGGGGTATATATGTGCCCGTGCCAACCCGAGAATATATTGTTTTATCAACATCCGATGGTGTCATTTTTGCAATACTGGAGTATACTGGAATTCTTCTCGGAATATATAAGGCACGTCATGATCGTTCGAGAATGAAAATAAACATGATAAGCAGAGCAGTTGACGATATGACCGTAATTGAAATGAAGGAATGTCCTGTAGGAAGATTTTACCCGATCTTTCCACGTTGGTTTAAAGAAGTTGCTTCCAAGGAAGATAGTCTACAGTATGTGTATCATTAATTCAATAGAAAAAAGATAAACTAAGATATAATATTCTTTGTAATCCGTAGTTGGATCAAAATTAAATCGAAAGATTTGAATGCAAATGTATTATGTTTATCAAGGCTTTTTTTGTTTTATATTTTGCTAATCCCCATACGGCCATTCACATTTTTTTTCTTCGAATATTCAAAATTCAGAGGGTTACATGATTTTGAGTTTTCAGACGCGAGTTTTTTTAGAACACCTAATTGCCCTAATTGCTAACAGAATGGACATTATTTTTTTAGCTACAGTGTATAATTTATAGGAATATTAATTTGTCAGTGCTGTCGCGTAGCCTCATTATCCACACACAACGACAGACACAGCGGGGCGAAATCAAATAACATAGTTGACGATAAATTGTAGGACGCAGTTCTCAATTGATTTTAGAATTTGCTTTAATCCAAAAATGTTGTTATTGAATACACAACTGATATGTGGAAGCGATTTTTCAATTGTTATTGTTCAAAATTTTACATCAATGAAAATAATGAACAAATGTTGATTCTTTTCTTTTTCATCTATCATTTGGTGAACAACTTTCCGACTTTCATTATCTTTTGGATTCAATGGGCAGGAGTGTGTGCAAGCTAAAAATGATTTGTAACTAATATTATTTGTTATAAAAAAATTATAATATCAAATGAAATTATATTACCATTATCGAGTTTACGATTTCAAGGTAATATTTTGACAAAAAATTACTTCCTTTTATCGACAATGTATAGTGGATCATAAAAAGGTGTCATTCGATATTATTTATTGATTTTATAAACAAAAAACTGGAGAATTCTGAAAGTACAATATACTAAAGATTACGAAAGACTCAATTCTTCTCTGCCTGGTGATATACACGTATTTTTTTACTTATAATTCATTATTTGAATCATTTTTTGTATCATTTTTTCATGAAAGAAACAAATATCAGCATGATCAAGCACATCTCAAAAATATGATCAATTTTAGGACAGAAATAGAACACTTGAATTTTTAGTGGAAAAATCCATTTTAAAGTAAAAGAATACTAATATCGATAAAAAAGTATAATCTTCAACCAATAAGATAAAGTTTTGACAACTCTGTTGAACTTCCAGCCTAGCAATTTGATTTCCAACTCACAAAAAATTGATTTTCATTAAAAAAAAAAAAGGATTTTCAACAAACTAGTTTCACCTTCAACCAACAAAATGAAGTTTTATCAAAGAAGTGTAATTTTCAACCAA
>CAKNXH010001156.1:24220-37680 GCA_932178445.1 Andricus quercusramuli | reverse complement strand
TTACAGAATATTCTAATTATTTGAAGTTATTTCAATCGTTATCCAAAGATATTATATGATTTCTCGCAATTTCAGGCATTGAAAAGATTTCTTACGTTGCAAAGTTTTCAAGGGAATTAAAAAATTTTTAATAAATTTTGAAAGATTTTATCAAATTTTAAGGGAGGATTCTATCATATTTCAAGGGGTTTGACAGTATTTGATAAGATTTTCTTGAATTTTAGGAATAATGTTAATCATATGATTCATCATATAAAAAAATATAACCTAACAGAAAAAAGGACTCTCTTTAGAGACATGTATTTTTAATCTTATTACATTTTGAGAACCTCAAATAATTTTTTTACTGAATAGCGAATAGATTCTAATCATATATTTGTCACCAGCACACTTACACTTAATTGTTTTCCGAACAAGGAAAAAAATTCGCACGATCAGATTATCTTGCTTTAAATTCGAAATAAAATATGTTTTTTACTTAACAAAATAGCCAACATTTTTCTATTTTTCTAATTTGTATCCTTGATAACAACCTTTTTTTGTTCGAAATATTAACTGACTATTACATTTATCTTTGAGAATTCATCTCAACTGGTTGATAATTTAACCATTTTGTTGAAACATCTTCTTTTTTTGGTTAAGCATTCATTCTTCCAACTGCAAATTTAACCATTCCTTTTTCGGTTAAAAATTTATCTTTTTCAATAGGAAAGTTAACTATTTGATTGAAAATTAAACAAATCTTATTGGATCTTGAACACTTTTGTTAAATTCTGTTTGAAAACCTAATTGTATGTATATACCATTAAGCGATTTCCTTTTCGGGGTAGGCGTGACACTACCCGATTCGGGAAGTGTTTCTAGGTGGATAGTTTCTTGTAGTAAATAACTACAAGTGTGGGCTCACCACACCCACGACACGCCAACAGCACGCAGTAGTATCATTCCCGAACGGTCACCCATCCAAGTACTAACCGCGCCCAACACTTCTTAACTTCAGTGATCTAACGAGAACTGGTGTTTTCAGCGTGGTATGGCCGTTGGCATTAATTTGTGGAAAATTGGTTTTTTAGTTAAGAATTAAATTAATTGGTTGAAAATGTATGTATTTTGGTGGAAATTCGTCGTTGAACATCCATCTTTTTGATTGAAAATTCAACGATTTGTTCAAGAATTCATTTTCTTGGTTGAAGATTCATCACTTTTTTGAAAATTCATGTCTTAATTTGGTTGCAAATTTGAATATTTTGTTGGAAATTAATTTTTTTGTTGAAAATTAATTTTCATCAAATGAAAATTAAACTATCCCAATTTTGATTGCAAATCTATATTTGTCATTTGATACAATAACTATTTTGTTAAAAATTTGTTTCTTTTTTGGTTCAACATTAATTCTTACAACTAAAAATGTAACTACACCTTTTTAGTTGAAGAATTATTTTCTTCATTTAGAAATTAACTATTTGTTTGGAAATGTATCGTTTTCACTTCAAAATTCAACTACTCGGTTGAAAATATTCCCCTTTTTGGTTGAAAATCAATCATTTGGCTGAAAATGTAACTATTCGGTTAAAACTTATTTTCTTGGTTCAAGGTTTTAATTAATTTAATGTAATACATAATATGTGGGTGTGGTGGACCCACACTGGTAGTATTTATCCACCTAGAAACACTACCCGAATCGGGTAGTGAGGCAATGAACTTTCGAGTTCGAAATGCTAATCAATTTTTTTTTTTAATATTAATTTAATTAATTTTTTTAACTTAAAATTTAATTTTTCCATTTTTGGTTGGAAATTGATCTTTTTTGGTCGAAAATTCGACTATTTGGTTGAAAATTCATAACTTTATTTGAAAATTCATATCTTTGGTTAAAAATGCAACTACTTTGGTAAAAATGTGTTTTTTATTTGCTTGAACAATAATTCTTTTAATTGTGGAGTCATCTCTTTCATCCTTTTTTTCTGAATTAAAAATTAATTTCTTCAACTCAAAATTTAACAATTTCATTTTTTATTAAAAATGTATATTCTTTAGTTGGAAATTTATTTTCTTGGTTGAAGATTCATCATTTTATATTAAAATTCATCTCTTAATATAGTTCAAAATGTAACTGTTTGGAAATTATTTTTTTTTAGTTGACAATTAATTATTTTAACTTAAAATTTACCTATTTCATTTGTGGTTAAAGATTGATCTTTTTTAGTTAAAAATTCTACTATATGGTTAAAAATTCATTTTGCTTGGTTGAAGATTCATCATTTTATTTGAGAATTCATATATTCAGTTGAAAACTTTTTTTTTTGTCTAAACATTAATTTCTGCAACTATAAAATTTAAGTATTCATTATTTTCAGTTGAAATTTTATCTTCATTAGTTGACAATTTAAATCAAATGAGTCACAAATTATGCAGATCGACTTCCTTCAAATAAACTAGTAGTCTTGCGCAGTGCTCCCAACGCCAACACTTTGCACTACTGCGCATGCGATGCCATTGGCGTTTCATTGGCTGCCGCTCGCGCGCTTATTTAAAATGTTAACAAATACCATTTTTCAAATTGATTATTAGTAATTAGAAATAATCATATTTTAACATGTTCAGGTGGTATGTGGATGGCTTTTAATATATTCTAAGCATTGTGTTCAGAATTGTCTTGAACTTTGCCACCACGGACCACTCTCGCCTAACTTGGTACTTCTCCGGATCCTCCTCCTATCGGGTGGATCGAGTAGCTTGGTGGTGAGGAGTTTTGGATGTGTCTTCTTGGGAGGGACAGGTCTGTGTCTGCCCCCACCCTTTTTTACTTTTCTTCCGTTTCCGCTTCATGGCTGCGAAGCACCGTTTTTCGCCTCGCTCCGCGAATCTAAATTTCTTGTAACAATCTCAAAATTGGTTGAATTTTAATTTATGTGAAATGAGTCCGGAGTGATGTGCAATAAATGTTATTATTTTATTTTTAACATGTGGTGTAATTAATATAAAACAAAACTCTACACTTCTTCCAATAAAAATTCGCCTCGTGGTCAAACCTTGACATCAAAAACTTTCTCGTTCATAAAAGGAATTGCTTTTTTTGAGTCTTTATGAACATTTTTGGTCCTTCGAGCCGGATAGGGACCTAGAAACGAATTGAGATAAAAAATAAAAATAAATGAAGTCTAAATTTTGTACACCACATTCGGTGAAAAATCTATCTTCTTTGTTTTTCACGTTCAAATTGCCGCAGTTTAGTTGCTAATAAAATATCGTGATGCATCTGTGTTACCTCACTCTTAAAAAACAAATGTACATTTTTTTTGTCCTCGTGAAATTAAATAATGGGCATCTTTTTCGCCTTCGTTGAGTTTTGAAAACTGAAAGTGAATGTGAAGTGTATTCATCCATCTTTTCTCAGAGCTGTCGAGCACGTGGACTTAGCTATTTTCTCGCCGGACAATACAAACCGGTTGACCAGCCCTGCAAACACGTGCTCTTATCTCTTCTTGTCAGATCGTTCGCTATGTAAGACATTCGATTTGATTTCAGCAGAAAATTATATACCTTATTTAATTTATCAAGAATTCATCAAAATTAAATTTGTATAATAAAAAAAAAAATGTCGTCCGTTTTAAATCGACAAGTGAATCTCGTGGGTTTAATACAGCGGTTTTATACAAATATGAAAAAGGCTGGAGAATCAAAAATGAAGTCTGTCACGTATCTGGAAACTCGACTTTCAAAACTGGAAGACTATTGGTCGGAATTCTACGAAAAACACTTTGAGATTCTTGAGGATCCTACAAATAAAGAAGAGTCGTATGTGGTTGATGACGTGTACTCTTCAGTGGAGGAGGATTTTACCACAATCAAAACTGCAATTCTAATTGACATAAAGGTAATCGGTGGTGAATCCACTACTGAAAGGCCGCAAGGAACAGGTACGTCTAAATCAGACAAATCATATAAACATTTACCTACCCTTCCCCTTCCAAAATTCTCTGGGGACCAATTAGAGTGGGAAACCTTTAGAGACATGTTCCAATCTATGGTTCATGACACGTCAATATCAAATGTACAAAAGTTGTATTATTTCAAATCCTCACTCTCCGGAAAGGCAGCTGACCGTTTAAAAAATTTACCAATTAGCGGAGCAAATTATTCTGAAGCTTGGTCCACCCTTGTTAAGCGGTATGATAATAAACGCGTTCTTCTGTCTGCGCACATGCGTAAACTCTTATCCACCCCTGCTGCTTCTAAGAAATCTGTTGACGAGATCTTGAGGTTGACTGATATCACGAACGAGTCAATTTGTGCCTTTGAAAATATGGACAGGCCAGTTGATACCTCGGACGATTGGTTTGTGCACTTATTAGTCCACAAATTAGATCCATCTAATCGTGAAGCCTGGAAAACTTCATTGAAGGATAGTGAGGAGTTTCCAACTATTAAAAAATTAATGAAGTTTTTAGATAATCGAATCAGAGCCTTGGAAGCTGCTCAATGCAATGATCCTCCCTTCGTTTCAACTTCTTTAAAATCCTCTTCGTCTCACATTTCAACCAAACAAAAAAAAATCTTCCGCTTCTGTGAACTTAGCTGTTTCTCAGAATCATGATAAGAAATCTGATAAACACATCGTGTTAAAAAATAAAATGAAAATTCCGAAAAGGAAGAATATCATGTTATTTAATGTAATCTTTTAATTTTTAACACCTAATGCTCAGAATATATTAAAAATCATCCACGTACCACTTGAACATGTTGAAAATTTTTTTTTTCAATCATTAATAGTGAATAAAAAAATAGTGCTTTTTAACATTTCAAATAAGCGCGCGAATGGCAGCCAATGAAGCGCCTTATGCATCGCATGAGCAGTAGTGCAAGGTGCCCGCGTTGGGAGCACTGGTCTTGCGAGCGCCAAGGCGCGCGCCTATTAATTTTTTTTATGGAACAGAATAACCAAATACTTATTTTTCTATGTTATTTATATTCAATTCATGCAACAAAATATCGCTATAAAATAATTTGAAGGCACCACAGGATGATGCATGTAGAAAATTAATATTTTCAGTTGAAAATTCAAATATTTGGTTAAAAATGTATGTAGATATCTTAGTCAAATTCTTCTTCTCTGATAGAAAATTAATCTTCCTCCTTAAAAATTCATATTTTTAATGGAAAATTTAAATCTTTAGCTGAACATTCAACAGTTTTGTTGAAAGTTCGTGTGTGTGGCTTGAAAAATCAACATTTTTTATGACATTTTTTTTATTGCTTGAAAAATCTTTCTTGTTTAATAGGTTCGTGTTTTTGATTTGAAAAAAGTGACCTATTTGAATCGAAAAAGCTGAAAAATTGCTTTACAAGGAACTTCGGATTGAAAAGTATTCGAAAGTATTGTATTATGAATCCGATGTTGTCGAAAAACTGATTTTCAGAGATTATCTCGTGAGTGCGAAGCAATAATTTTTACTTCGACATTTTTCGCAGCAAGAATAATTTATAAATCAAAAAGTGACTAAAATTCAATATGTGTATCAATAATGTGAGTAATGTTCTTTTGGATTTGAAAGCATTCCGAAGAATTCGATTCATAAGACCTGAAATACTTAAGTTAAAATTAAAAAAATGGAAATAAATTGGATAAAATTTTGAAACTGCAAAAAATTTCATTGATTTTAGTGAGTTTGAAATGATTTTAGAAAAATACACGGGTCTTTAAAAGAATTTGAGGAAATGTTGAAGAATTCAAAATTGGCTCAAAACACTTCAAGGTGAATTAAACACAAACTGGAAATTTGAAAAAATCCATTGAACTGAATAGAATTGATTTAAATGAAAAGAGTTCAGGTAAATTGAAAAAAATTCGAGTGAAATTTAGAATCTTTGTTAGAACCAGGTACTATCCATAGATCTTTAAGTAAAAAACAACACAACTGACATTAAACTGTAATTTATGTGATACCCTTACAAACGTTGCGGATGACGTACTCGCGTGACCGTAGGTAACGAAACAACTGAAGGGTCCTAGAGACATACAAGGCCCAAAACATGAGCAAAGCGACGTTGCCACTTAGGAGTGACGAGAACAACGTTGCCGCAACCAAATTGTTCACACAAACTGAGCTTGTCTCACACGTACACAGAAATCACTACGTTACAACACTTCCCCTCAAGCTGAGTTTGTGAAATTCAGCATCTTCGCAGGTCCAAGTCCCAGCTTCTCAAAATATTTTCGGTGCTTCGGACGAGGCAGTCCTTTTGTCAGCACGTCCGCTAACATTTATCCAGTGCACAGGTATTCAAGGTGTTCCTGATCACTTTCCAAAGCTTCCCGGACGAAATGGTCTCGAATGTCGATGTGCTTCGTTAGAGCGTGGAATAAGGGATTTTTTGCCAGCTTCTGAGCCCCCTGATTATCATTGAAGATAACGATTGATGAATCCTTCCGTACTCCCAGCTCCTCCAGGAATCTTTTGAGGTACATTGCCTCTTTGGTAGCTTCTGTCAGAGCCATGTACTCCGCTTCTGTACGAGAAAGCGCAACCGTCCGTTGCTTCTTCGCTTCCCAACTGATAGGACCTCTTCCCAGAATGAATGCGAATCCGGTGTAGGAGCGCCTATCTTCGAGACGTGCTTAGCAGTCAGCATCAGCAAATCCTTCCTGATCCTTATTGCTTCTCTGGAAACGTATTCCATGGTTCAGTGTACCTTTCAAGTACCGAAGTACTCTCTTGCCAGCGACCCAATGATCCTTCGCATAGCAAGTGCTGAACTGACTCAGTGCACTGACCGCATATGCGATGTCTGGTCGAGTCCCGACAGCCGAAACGTTTCAGAATCTGTAAAATTTGATTCCTTTGAGTCATGAAAATCTCGTCAGCAGCATGCGTAAATTCAAAGCCAAGACAATGTTGAATCTTCCCAAGATCTTTCATCTCGAACTCTTGCATTATACTGATTTTTATTGCTGCTATCCACTCTTCGTTCTGCGATGCAATAACGATGTCGTCTACGTAGATGCCAACTGACATTAAACTGTAATTTATTTAATACCCTTACAAACGTTGCGGATGACGTACTTGCGTGACCGTAGGCAACGAAACAACTGAAGGGTAATAGAGACACACAAGGCCCAAAACATGAGCAAAGCGACGTTTGCACCTAGCAGTGACGAGAACAGCGTTCCCACAACCAAACTGTTCACACAAACTAAACTTGTCTCACACGTACACAAAAATCACTACGTTACAACAATCTTTTTAAATACTTTAAAATATTTCGAATCCTCTGAATTCAATAGAATATTCATTATAATCTTTTGTAATACTCGAAATGTTTTCAAATACTCTGAAATCTTTTGAAATCAATTGAAGCATTTTCAAGCTCTTAAAAATTCCTTAGAATCTTCCAAACTACCATAAAATAATTCAAATCCTATGAGTGACATTATATTACTGGAATCAATTTAAAAATTCTTAGGATCTTTCAAAATACCTAGGATATTTGAAATCCTCCAAAATATTCTCGAATTCCTAGAATTTTTCCAAGCTCTTCAAAATCCCTTACAATTTTTAAAAACACCCTCAAATATTTCCAATCTTTTGAAGTTCTTTTAAGTTATTCAGATAAAAAAAGTCCTTCGATTCTTTGAACATCACTTGAAACTTTTTTAACGTTTTGAAAATGTCTTGACATATTTTAAAATACTCTAGGAGTTCTCAAATCTTTTTTTAAATGGCTTGAAATATTTTAAAATGCTCTAAAATATTGAAAATCCTCTGAAATCAATTGAAAATTCCTTGGATTCTTTTTGGGAATAATTTTTCCAGTCTCTTTAAAATCGAATGAAGATTTTAAAAATAGCCTAAAATATTACGACCCCGAAGTTAGCTATGCTTATACTTCTGAAATTTCTACATTAAATTAAAAATAAACTAATAGTCCTAGCGAAAAACTAAAAACAGCCATGGCTTTGTCTCAGCCATATCTCTAGGTTTTTTTCATTTCTTTAAAAAAGTCATTTTTTAAACAATTACATTGTTAATTAACATTCGTCTTTTATTCTAAACTAAAGCATTAGTCGTAAAGTGGAGACACCACTGGATTCATGTCGGCGATATCTCTAGGTATTTTTTCATTTGTTTAAAAAAGTCATTTTTCAAACAATTATATTGTTTATAATTTTTGACAATTTATTTGACAATGATAATATAAAATGAAATGTTACATACTGCAACATAACGTAGCCTAAAGTATAATAATTGAGAAAAAACATTCAATAATGAAAAAGTTTTTTTAAACATTGTTTTTATCCCCTCTACGTTCACTCCTTCACGCTACGCCATGCAGCATATAGATTTGGAAATTCAACTTTTTTTATAAATAAAACCATAAGTTCCATCGGAAAAGTGAAGGTACCACTGGATTCGTGTCGGCGATATCTCTAGGAGTTTTTTTCATTTGTTTAAAAAAGTCATTTTTTAAACAATTAGATTGTTTATGATTTTTGACAATTTATTTAACAATGATAATATAAAATGAAATGTTACATACTGCAACATAACGTAGCCTGAAGTATAATAATTAAGAAAAAAAAATTCAACAATGAAAAAAAGTTTGTTTAAACATTGTTTTCATCCCCTCCACGACTCGTCTCCCGTACAGGGCGCCAGTCAATTCAACAACTCAACGACTATTGACTGTACGATCTACCATCACCCCCTCCTTCCACGCAGAAAAAACATTGGTCCTTCGAGCCGGATTCAGCTACTACAGGGAGGTGATCGTGGCGTGGAAAGCAGATAAAGGCCAGCCGATATTGAAAGCATAGACCAAGAGTCATCAAGTGTAAGTCGATGGCAGTCTTCGCCATGTAAGTAGCATTACACGCAATTATTAGCGAACATGCTCTATTGGTCTCTCATGACGAACAAAGGATGCGAGGGCGGGCTGGGAGTGGCGGTCGAAATTCTCGATCACACACGGTTGAGAATCCTCCTACGCATGCCTCTCTCTCTCTCTCTCTCTCTCTCTCTCTCTCTCTCAAGCAATCTCCCACGCACGGTCAAGAACTCTTTCTCATTTCATGATCGAGGCGGTCGAAACTCTCATGAAGATCAAAAGATGTGAGATTCAGGTCCACTTTTGGAATTTTGGAATTTTTGCCCCAAATTTGTATGCTGTGACTCAGAAGATCTTCTCTTACTTACTTTCATAGAAACTCACTAATTTAATAAATATTTCAACATTTAGGTTTCCTTTTAAAATGTTTAGATTTTTACCTCAACTTTGTGTTGTGTGTCTCGAAAATCCCCCTTGTATTGACTTTCATAAAAAATCACCAATTTTCAAAATTTAAGTCGCTTTTTTGATTTTGAACCAAAATTCGTATTTTGAGACTCGAAAGCCCACTCCTTTCCGTCTTTGATGGAAATCTACAGATTTAGTCTAATTTTCCACATTTTAATTCAAATTTTCGAATTTCTCAATTTTGCCCCCTAATTTGTATTCCAAGACTTCCAAAGCCCCTTGTTATGACTTTCATGAAAACTAACCAATTTTATGAAATCTTCAACATTTCAGTCAACTTTCTGAGTTTTCCAATTTTGACCTTAAATTCGTTTTCTGTGCCCTGAAAACCCGCCCTCGTACTGACTTGCACGGAAATCTACTAATTCAATAAGTTTCAATATTGGAGTCCAATTTTTGAATTTTTTAATTCTGTCCTCAAATTAATGATCTATACCTCTAAGTACTACCTTACATCAGGGCGCAGACGTACGTGGTATATAACTCTACTGCGCAGCAACAGGTGCTGCGAAGGTCTGCTACGCAGACATATTTGCTACGTAATTCAATTGAGTATTCACAAGTTCCATGGAACTCTACTGCACATATATAAGTGCCCTCTAACTTTACTGCATATCCATAATAAGTGACGTGTAACGATACTGTGCATCTGTGAGTTCCATGGAGCTCTACTACGCTGATGTCAGTGTTGCGTAATTCTTCTGCGCAGCCACTTGTACCCCCCCCCCCCCGCATTACTGCGCATCCATAACTAGTATGGAACTCTACTGCGCACCCGCATAAGCCATGAAACTTCACTGCGCATCTATAAGTACCTCCTACCTTTACTGTGCAGCAATAGGTGCCGTGTAACTATACATCACATCCGCATGTCTCACACCGAAAAACCAATATTCTGATTTTAAGAATTTCCCACAAACTGCAAGAATATTTGCATCTTAAATAGGCTTGAGAACATATATTCTTGTCTAATTGTAAGAATTCCCCAGTAAGTTTAAGAATAGTTGCATCCGACATCTGTCGCAGTAATTGTATAATAAGTGACGAGCTTGAAGAAATGCAACCAATTCTGTAAATCAATAAATCGCATGTGCACATCCGTAACTCTTTCTCTTCGCAGAGAATGTTAAAGTGAGAAAAGTTTGATGTCACACGTCAGCGAATAAATAATATAAAGAGGTTATGTGTCGGGGTGACTCGCCGGTGTTCAACCTCAATGTCACATCAGACCTTTCTCACTCTTAACATTTTCTGTAAAGAGAAGGAGATGGATGTGCGCACGCGATTTATCCTTAGAATTGTATGCATTTCTTCGAGCTTGTCACTTACTACGAATTCAAAAAACTGATCGAAAATCACGTCGCACGAAACACTGAAAGAAATGATTTAACAGAGCAAGGCGCACTTTCCTTTGCGCATTTCTTCTTTCCCCACTCATATTCTCATTTTAAGAATATTTTCTCCCTTTGGTTAGAAGATACTCTTAAATTATGGATTTCGTTTACTTCATTGAGAATATTAATAAAAATATGCCTGTAAGAATATGACGCTCTTGCTATTAGAATACCGTTTTTTCGGTTCAAGAATCTGGGTCCGGACAATTAAAAAATGAAAGGGTTTGGGTTCGGACCCGTACCCTTAAGAATAAATTCGAAAGGACGAGTTTGTGGGCTCCGAACCTTCAAAACTTAAAGGGTCCGAGTATGGATCAGCACCCTACAGAAATTAAAGAATTCGAGTTCGGGCCTGCATCCTTAAGAGTTATAAGTGTCCAGTCCGCACCCGGACTGGACTAACCTAAAACAATCCGATCCCTAGTCTTTTCATCTATTTTTTTTTTCTCTAAGATTGACGTTTGGAAAAATTGAAACAATGCACCCTCTAAATCAATTTATTTCGCTATCTCGGATCATTAATCAATCTAAAGTTAGCAAACTAAACGAAACAGAAACTGGTACTTAAATAGAATATTTGTGAGATCATATTAGAACGCCCAAAAAAGAATCCCAGATGAAAAAGAATGCCTAGTTTTCACTGCGAATCCAGCCCGAAAGTTTGATTTGAGAATTATAAAAATTTCTAGGAAATCAGGAAAATTAAAAACAATTTTATCTTCTACCCATTATATACATCGTAAGTTGACAAAAACGAAACGCGTTCATACTGTGCCGCTTGAAATACATTCATTAACACTTTTGGTATTTGTTAATTATATTCTGTGAATGAATTTTAAATAATGCTAGAAAGCTGTTCTATCTACGAACGTTTTTTCAAATAATCGGTGCAGAGCTATTTTTTCAATGGAAAAATCTAAAATTATGGGAATTGAAATTACATTCTAAAAATTTCTTTACTTTTTAAATATTTTTCCATAATTGAAAAGTTGTGCATGTAAAATTAAAATAGTTCATAGAAAATGTATATCTGGTTCATTATAAAAAATCGACAAACGATATCACATGAATTCATCATACAGGTATGCAAGGACATAGACCAGAAAATCTCTATGAAACTTCATTGTCAATTAAATAAGTAATTGAACATATGCGAAAGCCGCTAGGAATAACAAAAATATTTATATACCTGCATGCTATATAAATGCATTACAGTTTACATCTAAAAACACAGTATCTCCATACAAATAAAAATTTACTCAGAAATTTAATCAGATAATTTCTTCGAAATTTCTTGTGTTGACAGACAACGACGACAGATGGAAACCGAAGTAAAAACCATTAATACTCAATCAGTGAGTCGAAAAACGTCGAATGTTGATGAATTTGGCGGCACGCAATTATTACATAAAACCAATTCCTTCCATATGAGATGAGAATGTCTTGATTAAAATGATCATAATGAAAGATGTGAAATGATATCATTATTTGCGCAAGACAATCTTGACACTGATAAGGTGGTTATTTCACATATATGTGAGATAACGGCTACTTGTGTATATGTTTAAACTCTGATGATGCAATGGAATATTCCTTAGATACAGTTAATGACCAGATCATTCAACGAAGTATTAATCAGTTTGTTCTCTACTTTGCGAAAATGAGGTTGGTCTGTACTTTTGCTTTCACCTTGGCGGTCGTCGTCAATTTTATTGGTAAATATAATAATATAATACATCCGTAATTTTTATTATATTTCGTATAATACATGCATGAATACGGCTATCAAACAGGTCTGTCGGGCGAACCTAAAGTCCCCCTTTCCAGCTTATACTGATATGATAGCCATTTTTATATTCACACTGTATAAATGAGAGATTTCTTTTTTCACGGTATTATTTTTTTAATGTCCTATTTTTGAAAAGGATAACTTCATGCTTTTATTTTCAGTGCAAAAAGAAACGATTGTGGGATCCCACCAGTGTTCTCATTTGAGCACCACTTGAGACTAATTTTTTTCAGTTTTATTGTTTTTACAGTATATGACGTCAAAAATTATGACGTTATATAATTAAAAACAAAGTTAAACAACCACCGCAGGGTACCACTAAGAGCAACTGCCATCTTGAAAAAATGTCAATGGCCCCCAGTAGAACCGCGGTAAAATACACCTATGGCCACGTCTCACATCCGTGAGATGGGTGGTCACAGGGCACGACGAAATCACAACGACAGGCCGGCGAAACCCTCGTGTGTCTTGAGGACACGAAGCGACCCAAGGATGACAGCTTTCTGCATCCATCTCGCAAGAGCCTTGGCATATTTTTGGCACGCGGGTATGGCTTTAAGGTTACGAACCAGCGATAATTTCACACCTCCGAGAGCACCTATCACAAGAACAATCACTCGTACCGAATATTTTGGGTACAGTCGAAGCAGCTCTCTTTTAAGGTCTTGATATCTCTCCTCTTTTTCTTTCTCCTTTGCAGTGATGTTGTATTCGGATGGAGCCGAGAATTCGATCACGAATATAGTTCGTTTCTCGAAGTCTTGGAGAACAATGTCAGGCCTCGAGTGCGCAACGGAGACTGCTGCCCGAAAATCGTAGTTCCAGAAAATCTGGCACTTCTCGTTTCGGACAATTGACTCTATATCCCTTGGAGCGTTCGGCAGGGCAGGGTCGCGACCAACACCGTAAGAGCGACAAAGGTGGTAATAAAGTACTCTTAGGGCCGCATTATGTCTATAGATATACGTTGTTCCTGCGTGGGT
>CAKNXH010001156.1:0-19220 GCA_932178445.1 Andricus quercusramuli | reverse complement strand
AATTTCTTCAAAAGTTGTCGTGTTGACAGACAACGACGACAGACAGAAACCGAAGTAAAAACCATTACTCCTCAATCAGTGAGTCGAAAACCTCGAATCTTGATGAATTTGGCGACACTCAATTTTTACATAAAAGCAGTACCTTCCATTTGAGTTGAGCATCTCCTCATTAAAATGATCATGATGAAAAATGCCAAATGATATCATTATCTGAAAGGGAAAAAAGCTTGAAACTGATAACGCCGTTACTTCACATATATGTGAGATAACGGATACTTATGTACGACTATATATTTGTACTCTGATGATGCAGTAGAATATTCCTTAGGTACAGTTAATAACCAATTTATTCACTGAAGCATTACTCAGTTTGATTATTAACTATCATCGTTAACTAGCATTATTTACTACTTTACTTAGTGAAAAGTGGATAAAAAGTTAAACATTTCAGAACAAACCGCAACTATATTGCATCAATAAAGAAGAAGATCGTGATAAACAATAATAATTTCTTCAAATAATTATTTTTGCTACATTGAATTAATTACTAACTCACCCTATGTGGAGAGTGGACAAATAGTTGCCAATTCCAGGAAGAATCGCAACTTTCTAGCACTTTCCAAATGAAATATTCCTAAAAATAATTATACATTGTTTAAACATATAACTTTGTTAACTTTCATTATTTATTCAACTTACTCCAAATTAAAAGTGAACAAGAAGTTGAAAATTTCAGGAAAAAAATTCAATTTTTCAGGATTATTGTAAGTGAATATCATTAACAATAATAACAAATGGTTGAAACAATTATGGTTGTTAACATTGTTCGGCCACTACCTCTGTCTAATTGAAAATTGAACAAAAAGTGGAAAATTTTCCGAAAACCCGTGACTTTCTATCTCCATTTAGAGAGAAAATTGCTAAAAACAGTAATAAGTTGTTTAAACAATTTATTCAAACATCTAGTTATTAGTATAAAGTAGTATTTCATCGGTTAGAATCAATTTGAATGTCAAACTTAGCTGTGAATTCGATCTCGAGCGTTTCCACTTTGTTTGTATTTATAATTATATGGTGCTCATTTCACGAGCACTTTGCTTTCCGTTAGCAAATGTATTTGCTTCCTCATAGAGGAAGCATTAGTTATTTTTTAATAATAGACAAACCAATGTCTTCATTTTGCTCAATTTAAGAATAGAAATTGACAAAAAATACAAAATCACAAAATAATACAACAAATGTTTTAAATACAGAGAAAAATCAGACAAATCAAATCTTGTATTCGAAATGATATTTTTTCGAGCTGGAAAAGGGAAAGGAAAAGTTCTGTCGCACCATAGAAAGTCTTTTCTATTCATGTGTCAATTTTGAATTATATCGATGAAAAAAGTTTTTCTGTTTAAAAATGATGATTCCGATATAATAAATGAGCATAGCTTCCCTAATCTTCAATAAAGTGTATTATTATAGATCACTCGATTTACCTCGAATCAAGGGATCTTTTCCATTTTTGCGTGAATTTTGAATTATGTTAGTGAAAAAAGTTATAGCATTAAAAACCGTGTTTTCAAATATCATCCATTACCATAGCTTCCTCACTCTTCACTAAAATGTGATAATATTATAGGTCAATCGATTCGTCTGGAATCAACACATTTTTTCTATTCTTGCATCAACTTTGAATGATGTTGAAGAAAAAAGTGTTACTATAGGAAAACAATTTTCAAAATATTATTGGGAGCTAAAAAAAAAGCAATTAATATTTTGCGAAATCTATGATCAGTTCCCAGATATTAGTCGGGAAAATAAGCTCTACAAATTTCATCGAATTATCTGCAACCGTTTTCTAGTTATCGTGTTCACAAAAAAGCGTAACATACACATATCCACACATCCACACACACTTATCTGGACAATTGCTTAGAACATTGTATTAGACATTTTTGAATTGGGGAAGGTTCAATTAAATGAATTAAAAACTTCTGGAAAATGTTACCATTACAAAGCTTCCTCTATGAGGAAGCAAAAACGCAAATAAATCATAATTAGCGCCAAAATCTCGCAAACACCATTTTTTGCCTCATGAGTTTATTTGGTACTTTATAAAAGAGACTCATGAGGGTGATAATTGAGAAGTAATATTGCATTAAAAAAAAGGGATTTGTTTTTATGTGGACTGGAATAAATTTCCAGGCGTTATTTATAAAAATTCAAAAAAAAATAAATTTAGGACCGCCCTAATATTCATACCTCTTCTACTCTGCTCCCTACAAATAACGCATTTTTTAATTAAGTTGCTCGACAACAACATTTGCCTGACCAGATTTCTCCAGAGGAGGCTCCTTTTCGTGGCAGGTCCAGATCGCCTGCTAGCAGGAGTCCTAATGGCGAACGTAATCCTGGTTCTTCTTCTGGCAGACAACATTCACCTGATCGGACATCTCCTTAGGAGCCTCCACTTCATACCAGATCCATTTCTCCTCTAAGCAGGCTTTCTTCACATCGAATTTTCCTTGAAATATATAAGGCAGATGCATATCGTTCGAGAATAAAAATAAACATGATAAGCGGTGCAGTTGAGGATATGACCGCGATTGAAATGAAGGAATATCCTGTAGGCAGACGTTACCCAATCTTTCCAAGTTGGCTTAAAGAAGTGGCTTCCAATGAGGATACACTGTAAAAACTATAGTTCCATTTTATTTGAGCATCATTTTTTTAGCGTCCTGTTATAACACCAAATCGTCTTTTTTTGAAGCCTTCGTTCGTGCTATTTTACTTTGCTAACTTCAGATTGAAAAGTGGTACGTACTAGCAAACTAAAATAATGCACGGGGCAATTGTTTTAATTTCTTGCAACTTCAAGCTTAAGAGAAACAGAAAACATTCAAAACACAAAAAATTTGATTCTCACTTCGGTCCTTTTTCGATCTAAAAAAGTTGTACTAAAACGTCGTTTAGTGGCATCAAAATAAAGTGGCATTAGAATAAAGCCACTCGAGACTACATTTTTGGAGGACTGTTTCAATACCGGAAACTAGCCTTGAAATGATACTTTTTTTTTACAGTGTAGTCTACAGTATTTGTATCATTAATTCAATAGAAAAAAAATAAATAAAGAGATTATATTCTTTGTAATCTGAAGTGGGATCAAAATGAAATAAAAAGATTCAAATGCAAATGTATTATGGTTATCAAGGCTTCTTTTGTGTTATCTTTTGCTAATCCTCATAAGGCCATTCAAATTTTTTTTCTTCGAATATTCAAAATTCAGAGAGTTACATGATTTTGAGTTTTGATACGCGTTTTTTTTTGAAACCCCATATTGCCCTAACTGTTAACAGAATTTTCATTATTTTTCAAGCTACAGTGTATAATTTATAAGGATATTAATTTTTTAGTGCAGTTACGTAGCCTCATTATCCACGCGTAACGATAGGCATAGTGGGGTAAAATAAAATAACAAAGTTAACGATAAATTTGTAGGACGCTATTCTCAATTTTATTTTAGAATCTGTTTTAAACAGAAAATTTTGTTATTGAATTTACAACTGATATTTGGAAGCGATTTTTTAATTGGGCTTTTTAATGCGTTATGTTCTGTGTTGCAGTTTTGTTATCCTATATCTTCACCTTCTAATAGTTCATTAAAAGAGACTTTTAAAGCATCAAATATCCCGTCTATATCATATAGAATTTCACTCTTGCTGTGTCTCATGCTGACAAACTCTGCACTTTTACTTTTCTTCAACTGTTTATATAATAGTTTCATAATTCCTTCAAAGTAGTTTTGTATTTTTTTATCTTCTCCTGTTCTGATTTTCTGTTTACCCTCTTTGATCAGTCTTCTAGCATTCCTCTTTTTTTGTCTGTAATCATTTTTGAGCCTATTTCTCTCCTTGTGATTGACAATATTCGGCTGAAAGTTGAACCATAGCATTGATACATTTTATTGAAGAGTAAGGAAGCTATGGTAATGCATAATATTTGAAAATTGGTTTTTTATAGCAAAACTTTTCTCATTAACATAATTCAAAGTTCATTCAAGAATATAAAAGTTCCTTGGTTTGAGACGAATTGATTGACTTACAATATTAATACACTTGGTTGAATATTAAGGAAGTTATGCTCATTCATAATATTTGAATAATCTGTTTCCAACAGAAAAACTTTTTCCATCGACATAATTCAAAATTGCGGGATGAGTAGAAAAAACTTTTTGTTCATAAATTTTCAAATACAGTAATCCTGACAATTTTTATAAAAAAATCATAAACCTGGGAAAGGGATAGGGTGCGACAGAACTTCTCCCTTCCCCTTTCCAGCTCGAAAAATGATAATTTCGAATACAAAATTTGATTTCGCTGATTTGTCTTTTCATTTAAAAATTTGTTGTATTATTTTGTAAATTTGTATTTTTCGTAACATAACTAAAAAACGAAGTAAAAACCATTACTCCTGAATCAGTGAGTCCAAGAACGTCGTATGTTGATGAATTTGGCGACACTCAATTATTACATAGAACCAATTCCTTCCATTTGACATGAGAATGTTTTAATTAAAATGATCATAATAGAAAATGGCAAATGATTTCATTATTTGCGAGACATTATTGACACTGATAAGATCGCAATTTCACATATATGTGAGATAACGGTTACTTATATATCTATATTTGTACTTTGATACTGCAATGGAATATTCCTTAGATACAGTTAATAACCGAATTATTCACTGAAGCATTGATCAGTTCGTTCTCTACTTTGCGAAAATGATTATATTTCATATAATACATGCACCAATACAGCTATCCATCAGACTTGTGGAGCGAACCTGAAGATTCCCACCAACCGTCTCAATTATGTACCACTTCAGACTAATTTTTTCACTCTTATTCTTTTAACAGTCCATGACGTCAAAAAGTATGACGTCATAGATATACTTGGCCAATACATACCGACGAACTTGAAAAGCGACATTTCAAGTCGGTTCCTACGACTAGCAGTGGAAAGATACACCCATCAATAATGTCCCTCTTTTCCCCCTTGGAGCATAATATACTATTAAGCTTACCACACAGAAATTACTTTTAACATAATAATGCATTTTCAAGCGTATAGTAGAACCTAAACAAATTAATTTTGTAATTTCTCACAAAACAGTTGGACTTATGAACAAAGAGTTGAATTTTTAATTCAGACAGAGGAATTTCCAACAAAATAGTTTTTTTTTTTAATAGTTGAATTTTCAACCTACGAAAACATTTTCTACTAAATAGTCGAATTATTAAAAATGTTCAAAAAATATAAAACAAGGAAGAAAAAATAATCCATTTCTTTGTACCACATTAACAAGTGGAAATTTGCGTCTCGCGTCTCTTCGTGTCGCATCCTCGTTGAAAACTTTTTTGTGCGCTCTTGTGTGTTTAACGCAGTTGTAACTGAACTGTGAATTGTACCTTGTGCATCTCGAGTGTAAATCTGTCTTGTGCATCAGTGTCCTGTTACTGGAGTGAAAATTTGTCATTTGTGATATGCTTGTGACTTGTGCTGTGGAATAAAAATTTCAATCGCATTTCCATTATTTCAGCATTTCGTTCACCCACCTCCTAACCTCCTAACCTCAATCAGTGAGTCGAAAAACGTCGAATCTTGATGAATTTGGCGACACTCAATTTTCACATGGAACCAATACCTTCCATTTGAGATGAGAATGTCTTAATTAAAATGATCATAATGAAAAATTACAACTGACTTCATTATTTTCGAGACAATCTCGACACTGATAAAATCGTTATTTCACATATATGTGAGATAATGGTTACAAATATGGTTTCAAAATAGTTCAATGAAGTTTATGAGAATTCCAGCATAATTTTAGCGAATTCAGAATAAATCCCAAAAGTAAAATAATGTGTTGAGTTGAATTCAAACACAGTGACCTTTAGTCATTTTGAACCTGAAAGCTTTGACGATTCACCCTACTTTATAGAATTTTTATGCAGGTGTAATTCAATTCTTCATTTGGCTCATTTGAAATGATTGTTTGTGTAATGTTATTCAACAGTGAAAACTGAATAAAAAAATTTGCCCAAGCATAAGGTATATTAAAAACTGTTTATTTCATGGAGGTTCTCGTATAGCAGGAAATCGTTTATTGTCATTGAGGTTATTGAAGCGTTTATGCACTCGTCTTTTACAAAGAAATATATGTTTATTTAACAGGAGAAGTGTATGATGGGGAAGTTCTGTTAATCAAAAATTATTTCTCATAGTTTTTGCTGAAGCATCAGAAAGATGCTTTCTGCAAACAAACGTTGAATTCAGTTAAAGATATTAGATATAAATGTGCTGGACAAAAAAAATGAATCTTCCATTTCTTCTTGCAGAATGCAGTTCTCAGCCCGACGAGAAACCTCATAGTAAACGTAATCCTGGCCCTTCTTATTCTTCTACTGCTCGACGAAAACATTTGCCTGACCGGATTTCTCCAGAGGAGGTTCCTTTTCGTGGCAGGTCCAGATCGCCTGCTAGCAGGAGTCCTAATGGCGAACGTAATCCTGGTTCTTCTTCTGCCAGACAACATTCACCTGACCGGACATCTCCTCAGGAGCCTCCACTTCGTGCCAGATCAATTTCTCCTCTGGGCAGGCTTCCTTCAGATCAAGTATTTGGATGTACAACAGAAGAACTTGGATATGTTCGACTTATTCCTCGCACAAATCAAAACCAGCAATGTGAATTTCGAAGATACGTTATTCCTGCCTGTATGCCAATTAAATTTCGAGTCGAAATAAATAGATATGTACCCGTGCCAACCCAAGAATATATTGTATTATCAACATCCAATGATGACATTTTTGCAATATTGGATGATAGTGAGATTCTTCGTGGAATGTATAGGACAGATAGAAATAACTCGCGAACAAAAATAAATATGATAAGCGGCGCCGTTGATAATTTGACTCTGGATGACAAAAGGCATTGTCCAGTAGGCAAAAGTCCAGCAATCTACTCAAAAAGTTTTACTAAAGCTTCTGCAAATTACGATTCACTACAGTGTAAACGGAACCCCAATGTCGAACGTAATCCTAGTTCTTCTTTTCCTGCCAGACAGAGCGTAACATTAAGCTAGACCCCCCTCCCCCCAAAAAGTGTTACGTAATTTATGCACGAGCCCTTATCCAGGCAGGCCTTTTCCTCAAGAAGTATGTGGATATTCACTTTCAAAACTTGGATATATTCGGCTTATTCCCCAGGAAAATCCAAAACGGTAATTCGAATTCCGAAGATATGTTATTCCTGTCGATTTACCAATCAAATTGCGAGAAGAAAAGGACATACTTGTGCCCGTGCCAACCCGAGAATATCTTGTTTTATCAACATCCGAAAGTGTCGTTTTCACCACCGTCTTGAACATTGGAAGCCACTAGCTTCGATCGCTGAAGTGAAGTTAGCTGATGGTTGGTGTAACAGCAAACATTCCTTGGCATTCATTCGGTTATGAATGATATCAACTTCCTTCTTACAAATTTGACAAATTTCGTTTCCGAGGGACCGTCATATAGGACGTCGAACATTTCTTCCTTTTTAATGTAATACTTAATATTTGTTTAACCCGTAATTATGAAATTCGATATAATTTCATAAAATTTAATTCATTTTAAATAGACTTTGAACTTCTTTTATGTGCTTAAATAATTACCTTTATTCAAAGAAACAATTAGTTTCCTACACCTCTAACAATGAGAACATCAAATCGCTGTAATCGTCGGCACCAACAGTTCAACAAACTTTTCATTGAACTTATTTTTCAAACTTTCTTTCTGATCAACCGACATTTTTGCACACTGTAACTCAAGACTACCGAATAACGAAAGTTATTATATAATATTCACCTCCGAAAAATATGAGTCATTCTTTAAATTTTGCAATCGACATAAAACAAATTTCAACTTTATCCACCTGTGTTTGGCTGATGCTAGTATCAGCCGGCTAAAGCCCGCAATTCGTTACTTTTGTCAGCTTTATTCAGCCGTTTTTGGATAGAAATAGCTTTAGCCGGCTAAACTTAGTATTATCCAATATCGGACTTTAGCCTTAATATATATATAGACATACGCTCATAGTTTAAACAAAGGTACTAGAAAACAGATCTTTATTCCTTCAATTTTATCTGGTCCGAGGCTTCATCATTAAACAAATTAATATGATGAATTCATGTGATATCGTTTATCAATTTTTTTTCATAACGATACCCGGACCGACGTCAATCTGGACTCCCCACAAAAGTAACGTAGCCGTTGGCAAATGTATTTGCTTCCTTATAGAGGAAGCATTAGTTATTTTTTTAATAATAGACAAACCAAAGTCTTCATTTTGCTCAATTTAAAAATAGAAATTTACGAAAAAATACAAAATTACAAAATAGTACAAGAAAGTTTCAAATAAAAAGAACAATCAGGCAGATCAAATTATTGTATTCGAATGCATAAGAATAGCTTCCTTACTCTTCAATAGAATGTATCAATGCTATGGTTCAACTCTCCATCGAATATTGTCAATTAATAAAGAAAGATTTCAACTAGAAATAATGAATACTATAATTTTACAGTTGAAGAAATTATTGTTAAAACAACAAAAAAACGAATTTTCAACTAAAAAGATAAATTCTCAAGTAAAATGATGAATCTTCAACCAAAAAATGAAATGCATTTTTAACCATAAAGTTGAATTTTTAACTAAAAAAGATCAATGTTCAACCAAAAATGAAATAGGTACATTTCAAGTTGAAATAAATAATTTTCAACTAAAGAAAAATAATTTCCAAACAAATTGTTGAATTTTGACCTATATCAAGAGATGAATTTTTATATAAAATGATGAATCTTCAACCGAGGAAATAAATTTTCAACTAGAAAATATAGATTTTCAATGAAAAATGAAGACGTTAAATTTTCAGTTGAAAAAGAATTTTTTTTACAAAAAAAAAAAGATTAATAAATTTATTCAATTTTTAACCAAAAAGTGAAACAAGGACAAGGAAACGACTTTTTAACAAACCTGTTAAATGTTTAACCAAAAAATGAATTTTCAAGTAAAGTGATGAATCTTCATCCACGAAAATTAATTATTAACCAAAAAGTGGAATTTTCAACTCAAAAAAAAAAAAAATCTAAAAATGGAATAGTTGAATTTTAAACTGACGTAATTAATTTTTAATTAAAAAAAAAAGAAGAATTTGCAACAAAATCGCTGAATTTTAAACAAAGAAAATAATGTTTGAAAGAAGGGCTCAACTTCCAAACAAGTAATGTAATTTTCAACTAAAAAAGATAAATTTTCAATCAAAATTTGAATACTTGAATTTCCAGTTCAAAAAAATTAATTTACGAATGAAAAAAAAATTTCAAGAAAGCAGTCAAATTTTTAACCAACAAATGACTTTATAATTAAAGGGTTCAACTTTCAAATAAGTATACTTGAATTATCAACAAAATAGTTAAAATTTTAACTAAAAAATGTCATTCTTTTCTTGAAAATGGACTAGTTGATTTGAAATTAAAAGAATTATTGTTCGAGCAAACAAAGAAAGGAATTCTTATCGATAAATTTTTATCAACTAAAACAGATCAATTTCCAACCACAAAAGGAATAGGTGAGTTTTAAGTTAAAAGAATCAATTGCAAAAACAAACAATTTTCAAAAAAATTGTCTAATTTTGGAACATATGAAGAGATGAATTTTAAAATAATATGATGGATCTTGACTCAAGAAAATAAATTTTAACCGAATAGTTGAATTTTCAATCAAAAATGGGATGGTTTAATTTTCATTTGAATAAAATCAATTTTTAACGAAAAAACCGATTTCCAACAAAATATTTCAATTTGCAACCAATTTAAGACATGAATTTTCAAGAAAGTGATGAATCTCCAAACAAGAAAATGAATTTTTGACCAAATAGTGGTATTTTCGATCAAAGAGATAGATATTCAATTAAATTTCCAGTTAAAAAATTGATTTTCGACTGAAAAATGCATTTTCAACAAAGTAGTCAAATTCTAAAAAAGAAATAACAAAAGTATTCAACATTCAATAAAGTTGTTTAATTTTCAATCAAATAGTTGACTTTTCTATTGGAAAAGATAAATTCTTAATCAAAAATAGAATAGTTAAATTTGCAGTGAAAAGAATGAATCTTTAACCAAAAAAAGAACAGATTTTTCTACAAAACAGTTGAATTTCCAACCAGTAAATATGATTCTCTTCAAGAAATTTGATTTTGAGCCAAATAGTTTAATTTTTTGCTAAGAAGTGTAGGTTTTTAACCAAAAAAGGAATTGTTGAATTTTCAGAAAAGAATTAGCGTTTAACCAAAAGAACAAATTTACAATAAAAAACACAAGTCAAACACATTAAACTCTCGGCATAAGACGAAGCAACAACAAACGCTTGATCTTGATGCCATTCATTCATTTCGTGAAAACATGATACAAAAATGATTTAAACAATGAATTATAAATAAAAAAAATTATGTGTATATCACAATGCAGAGAAGAATCGAGTCTTTCCTAATCTTTCGTACATTACATTTTCAGAAGTATAAACTTTTTTGTTTATAAAATTAATAAATAATATTGAATGACACCTTCTTATGATCCACTATACAATGTCGATAAAAGAAAGTAATGTTTTGTCAAACTATTACCATGAAATCGTATACTTGATAATGATAATATAATTTTATATGATATTATAATTTTTTTATAACAAATAATGTTACCTATGAATCATTTTTCGCTTGCACATACTCCTGCACATTGAATCCAAAAGATAATAAGAGTCGGAAAGTTGTTTACCAGAGGATAGATGGAAAAGAAAAGAATCAACATTTGTTCATTATTTTCATTGCTGTAAAATTTTGAACGATAAAAATAAAAAACTCGCTTCCACATATCGGTTGTAAATTCAATAACAAAATTTTTCGATCATAACAGATTCTTAAATCAATTGAGAATAGCGTCCTACTATTCATCGTTAACTATGTTATTTGATTTCGCCCCACTGTGTCCGTCGTTGCGTGTGGATGATGAGGCTACGCGACTGCACTAAAAAATTAATATACCTATAAATTATACAATGTAGCTGAAAAAATTATGAAATGCTGTTAGCAGTTAGGGCAATATGGTGTTTTAGAAAAACTCGCGTCTGAAAAATCAAAAGCATGTAACTCTCTGAATATTTGAAGAAAAAAAAATGAATGGCCTTGTGGGGATCAGCAAAAGATAAAACGAAAGAAGCCTTGATAACCATAATAAATTTGCATTCAAATCTTTTGATTTAATTTTGATCCGACTACGGATTACAAAGAATATTATCTCGCAGTTTATTTTTTTTCCATGGAATTAATGATACAAATAATGTAGACTATCTTCATTGGAAGCAACTTCTTTGAACACACGTGGAAAGAGGTGACGTCTGCCTAGAGGACATTCCTTCATATCAATTATGGTCATATCGTCAACTGCACCGCTTATCATGTTTATTTTTACTCTCGAATGATATATATCTGCCTTATATATTCCAAGAAGAATTCCAGTATACTCCAGTATTGCAAAAACGACACCTCTGGATGTTGATAGAACAATACATTCTCGGGTTGGCGGGGGCACAAATATACCCCTTCCTTCTCGCAATTTGATTGGTAAACCGGCAGGAATAACATATCTTCGGAATTCGAATTTCCGGTTCGGATTTTCCTGGGGAATAAGCCGAATATATCCAAGTTTTGAAAGTGCATATCCAAGTATTTCTTGAGGATAAGGCCTGCCCGCAGAAGACTCAGAATGACTGGCAGAAGAAGAAGAACTGGGATTACGTTCGACATTGGGATTCCGTTCACACTGTAGTGAATCGTAATTTGCATAAGTTCTAATAAAACGTCCTGAGAAGATTGCAGGATTTCTGCCTATTGGACAATCCTTCCTTTCATCTGAAGACAAATTATCAACTGCGCCGCTTATCATATTTATTTTTATTCGCAAATGATTTCGATCTGTCCTATACATTCCACGAAGAGTCCCACTATCATCCAATATTGCAAAAATGTCATCATTGGATGCTGATAATACAATATATTCTCGGGTTGGCACGGGCGCAAACGTACCCCTTCCTGCTCGAAATCTAATTGGCAAACCGGCAGGAATAACGTATTTTCGAAATTCAAATTGCTGGTTTGGATTTGTGCGAGGAATAAGCCGAACATATCCAAGTTCTTCTGTTGTACATCCAAATACTCGATCTGAAAAAGGCCTGCCCAGAGGAGAAATGGATCTGGCATGAAGTGGAGGCTCCTGAAGAGATGTCCGGTCAGGTGAATGTTGTCTGGCAGAAGAAGAACCAGGATTACGTTCGACATTGGGATTCCGTTTACACTGTAGTGAATCGTAATTTGCATAAATTCTAATAAAACTTCCTGAGAAGATAGCTGGACTTTTGCCTACTGGACAATCTCTTCTCTCATCTGGGGTCAAATTATCAACTACGCCGCTTATCATATTTATTTTTATTCGCGAACTATATTGATCTTTCCTGTAAATTCCACGAAGAGTCGCACTATCATCCAATATTGCAAAAATGTCATCATTGGCTGTTGAGAATACAATATATTCTCGGGTTGGCACGGGCACAAATTTACCCATTTCTGCTCGAAATTTAATTGGCAAACCGGCAGGAATAACGTATCTTCGAAATTCAAATTGCTGGTTTCGATTTTTGCTAGGAATAAGCCGAACATATCCAAGTTCTTCTGTTGTAAATCCAAATACTCGATCTAAAGGAAGGCTGCGCAGAGGAGAAATAGATCTGGCATGAAGTGGAGGCTCCTGAGGAGATGTCCGGTCAGGTGTATGTTGTCTGGCGGGAGAAGAACCAGGATTACGTTCGCCATGAGGACTCCTGCTTGCAGGCGATCTGGACCTGCCACGAAAAAGAGCCTCCTCTGGAGAAATCCGATGAGGCAAATGTTGTTGTCGAGCAGAAGAAGAAGAGGGGCCAGGATTACGTTCACTATGAGGTTTCTCGTCGGGCTGAGAACTGCATTCTGCAAGAAGAAATAGAAGATTCATTTTTTTTTTGTTCAGCACATTTATGTCTAATATCTTTTAGCATCTTTCTGATGCTTCAATAAAGATTATGAGAAAAAATTTCCAATTATAAAAACATCTCACCATTCATTTTTCCGGTTAAATAAACATATATTCACTATTTTCGATTTTCCTAATTTTCAGTTAACAAGCTTAGAATTCTGCAAAATAAATACGATCTACTATTAGATAGAAGTGGACTATCCCGCATCTCGTGAGGTGGTTATGAGTTATCGTATACTCGATAGAAACAGGAAAAATTATAAAAATTACAGAAATTTTTTTTGCAAAATTAGAGCAGAAAATGACCATACATTATTCCTGAATTTTTTCAGAATTTTTATTCAACGGGATCAAGTCTTGGCCCTTAAAGGGTCAATGACAAACTGTTTTCTGCTATACGAAAACCTGCGAGCAAAAACGTGTTGAAGATTTAACTCGTTTTTGCCCGTAGCGCGTGGACTAACCCATTTTTTCCCGCAGTCATATTTGGATTCGGTTCAACTTTAACCGAACTTTCTGAACGATTTTACATGAGAGTCAAGAAGCGTTCTCAAAAATCGAATTTTTAATTTTGAAAAAAGAACTGTATGCTCCTAAAGTACACCAATGCTGAATTGATGCCAGAAAAGTTAGATTGGAAAATTATATTATATTTTAAAAACAAATTGGTGATAATTACTTAAAAAATCCATTTCATTTTTAATACGCAATATATTTTGCTAATAAATTATCAATGCCACAGGGCTCTAGAAATAACTCGGCTCCCATTGTGTGGAATTGGAAAACTAAAATATAAATTATTGCACGAAAATTGTTTCACGGGGATTGGCTGCGATTCGTCACATGATTCGCATTAAATCTTAACAATTTATAGACAAAAAGAGTTTTTTTATTGAACTCATGAGTGTTATTGAATTTTTTCATATTTCATAAACAGCTTTTATGAGCCATTATCGACACCAGTTATTTATGTTGTAATAAATAAAGTTTTTCTTACGAAATTTCCAATTTTTATAAGTGACGCCCGGAAATTCATTCGAATCCACATAAAAACAAATCACTTATTTTAATGATATTTAGAGGTGGCCCAAAAGCCCCACAAAGTTTAACACATTTTCTATAAGAAAAGAAGACGTTATAATAATTTTTATTCAGATTCCTCAGTATAAGCTTAATCGTGTTGAAACTCAACAATTCCCTTGACAATCAACCATAGAATACGAATACAATATTACTTCGCAAATATCACCCTTATAAGTCTGTTTTATAAAGTACAAAAAAATCATTGAGGGAGAAATGGGTTTTGCGAGCTTTTGGCGCTAATTATGATTTTTTGCGTTTTTTCACGTGCAAATTGTTTCTTATAGATGAAATACTACTTTATACTGCTGACTAGATGTTTGAATAAATTCTTCAAACAATTTATTTCTGTTTTTAGCAATTTTCGCTCTGAATGGAGATAGAAAGGCACGGTTTTTCCGAAAATATTCCACTATATTCCACTTTATAACTATCCTCTCTTGGACAAAAGCTGAACAGTTGTGGTTTTTTCTGAACTCTTACACTTTGTGTCCACTTTTCACTTAGTGAGGTATACATTAATGCAAGTTAACAAACATGCTTATTTAAACAATTGATCGTTGTTTATAACTATGTTTTCTTATAGTAACGCTAGAAAGTTGCTTTTTTTGATCTTGAGTTTTGCTCTGACTTTTTAATTGTGCCGCTTTTGATGTTCGTAGGTACGTAATGGCCAAGTATACCTATGACGTCATAATTTTCGACATCATAGACTGTAAAAACAATGAGAGTGAGAAAAATTAGTCTCGAGTGGTATTTGAATGAGACCACTGTTGGGAATCCCCGAATCGTTTCATTTTACACTGAAAATAACAGCATGAAGTTATCCTTTTCAAAAATAGAATGTAAAAAAAATAATACCCTAAAAGAAGGAATCTCTAGTTTTCACAGTGTAAATATGAAAATGGCTATTATAAAACTATAAGCTGAAAAGGCGAACTTTCGGTTCGCTTCAAAGGCTTGATAAATAGCCGTATTTATTCATGTATTATATGAAATATATTAAGAATTACAGATGTATTATATCAGTATATTTACCAATGGAATTAACGAAGACCGCCAAAGTGAAAAGAAAAGTACAGACCAACTTCATTTTCGCAAAGTAGAGAACGAACTGATCAATGCTTCAGTGAATAATCTTGTTATTAACTGTATCTAAGGAACATTCCATTGCATCGTCAGAGTACACATATACACATAAGTGGCCGTTATCTCACATATATGTGTAATAACGACCTTATCAGTGTCAATATGGTTTCTCGCAAACAATGAAATCATTTGTCATTTTTCATTATGATCATTTTTATTAAGGCATCCTCATCTCATATGGAAGGAATTGGTTCTATGTGAAAATTCAGTGTCGCCAAATTCATGAAGATTCGACGTTTTTCGACTCACTGGTTGCAGAGTAATGATTTTTACTTCGTCAATAAAAATGTATTAATGCGATGGGTCAATCGATTCGTCAGTAATCAGCACAACTATTTTATTCTTGCATTATCTTCAAATTATGAGAATGAGAAAATTTTTAATATAAAAATCAGTTTTAAAAATATATAAATTACCAGAGCTTCCCTACTGGAACAAATAATTAATGAACCAAATGTCCTATTATTATATCTTATGTTAATTCTCTAATATTATCAAAATAGTTGAATTTTCAACCAAAATAAACCATTTATTTTTCTTGTTAATCACTGGGGTTAATAATAAAAGTCCAAAATTATTTTGCGACGTCTCGTCAGCTTGGTTTGCTGACCTCTTCAGGCTTATAAGTTTAAATTAAAAAAGTCACCTCGGTTGTAAAATTAAAAAGTTGAAAAAAATTCAATTAGTCAAAGATTAAATTGACATTTTACACGTTACAATGAAGATTTCTAACAACAACCGCCTTTTAGGCATTTTGAAAGGTTCTGAATAAATAAAAAAGTTGTATAAAATTTCCTGGAAAAACTAACAATTTCCAAGATAATAAAATTATTGTTAGATTTCTTGAAATTTTTAGATGATTTTATTGAAACAATTTTTCAACAGAATATTTAAAAAGATTCCGAAACAAATTTCAATGTATAAATTGATGTTTCTAGCTTATACTTTTTTTCTTGCTTTGATTTATAAATTTCTTGCTTTATTCTTCAATTCATAGCATTGAAATTGGAAGCGTGGATTTCTATTTTCTTAACTTTTAATTATACAAGGTATAAAAGTCAGAATAATTTTTTCTTTTGCAAAATTAAAAATAGAGACCCACGCTATCATGTTCAATGCTGTAAATTGAAGAATGAATCAAAAACAATTTTAATTTTTAAAATCATATCATTTTGAGTAATTTCAAGCTAAAAATATTATTTGAACAGAAAAATTTGTTTTGAAATCTTTTCAAGTATTCCCTTAAAATTTTGTTTGGAAAAAATCATGTTAAAATTTTGCAGGAATCTAATGAAAATTTTGATATTATCTAGGAACTTGAATTTTTCTTTAAATTTCTTGAAAATCCTGAAGATCAATATATTGCATTAGAATCTTCCAGATTCTTTTTTCAATGTTTTGAAAATATTTTTAAATATTCTTTTCAAATTAATATTTAAGAAAATCATTTCCTGTTCTTCTGTTAATTTTTATAAATTTTGTTCTTCTTTTCAAACCTTTCGAAATGCTTAAAAAGCTTCTAAATTTTTAGTTCAAAAGCTAAATTTTCAGCAAAAAAAATGACTTTCTAATTGAATTTCAACTTTTAAATGAGTATAGTTGAATTTTCAACTAAATAGTTAAAATTCCAACTAAGAAATTAAATTTATTTGCTGAAAATCGAATAGCTGATTTCATAATTAAACTACTTATTGTTCAAGCAAACGAAGAAAGGAATTTTCATCAAAATAGTTAAATTTTCAACCAAGGAGATGAATTTTCAAATGAAGTTATGAATCTTCAACCAAGAAAAGTAATTTTTAACCAAGTAGTTAAATTTTCAACTAAAAGGATCAATTTCCAGCCGGAAATGGAATAGTTGAATTCTAAGTTAAAAAAATTAATTTTCAAATAAAGAAACTTTTGATCAAAATTATCTGCTTTTGAAACATATTAAGACATGAATTTTATAATAATATGAAGAATCTTGAACCAAGAAATAAATGAAAACCAAATAGCTAAATTTCCAACCAAATGATTGATTTCATTTTCATTTAAAGAAAATTACCTTTAAACCAAAAAAACAAATTTCCTATAGAATATTTGAATTTGCAACCAAATCAAGACATGAATTTTCAGAAAAATGATGAATCTTCAACCAAGAAAATAAATTTTTGCCCAAATAGTTGAATTTTTAATCAGAGATAGACTTTCAACCTGGAATCTTCACCAGAATACATACATTTTTATTCAATTAATTTAATCGTCAAACAAAAGTGGAATATTTGAATTTCCGGTTAAAAAATTAATTTTTAACTAAAAAAAAAATTTTACACAAAGTAGTTAGATTTAAACAAAAAATTAACAAAAGAGTTCCACATTCAATAAAGTCGTTTAATTTTCAATCAAATAGTTGACTTTTCTATTGGAAAAGATAAATTTTTTACCGAAAAAAGAATAGTCAAATTTGCAGTTAAAAAAATGAGTGTTTAACCAAAGAAATGGAAGATTTTTTAACAAAATAATTGAATTATCAACTAGTAAAAATAAATTCTCAACGAAAAATGTAATAGTCGGTTAATATTTCAACCAAAAAAAAAGGTTTTCATTGAAGATAAAAATTAAAGAAAGAAAAAAATGTTGGCTATTTTGTTGAATAAAAAATATATTTGATTTCAAATTTAAAGCAAGCAAATATGATTGTGCCAATGTTTTGCCTTGTTTGAAAAACAATTAAATAAAACTGTGCTGATGACAAATATAAAGTAGGAATCTATTTACTATTATTCAAAAAAACTATTTGAGGTTCTCAAGATGTAATAAGATTGAAAACACATGTATCTAAGAAGAGTCCTTTTTTTTGTCAGATTATATTTTTTTACATAATGAATCATCTGATCAACATTATCAATGAAATTCGAGAAAGTCTTGTCAAGACCTTTGAAATCCCTCGAAATATGATAAAATCATCCTTTAAAATTTGATAAAGTCCTTTAAAATTTAATTAAGATTTTTTAAATCTCTTAAACTTAAAAGCTTTGCAGCATAAGAAATCTTTTCAATGTCTGAAATCGCGAGAAATCATATAAAATCTTTGGGAAACGCTTGAAGTCCACTTTTGGAATTTTGGAATTTTTGCCCCAAATTTGTATGCTGTGACTCAGAAAATCTTCTCTTACTTACTTCCATAGAAACTCACTAATTTAATAAATATTTCAACCTTTGGGTTCCCTTTTAAAATTTTTAGATTTTTATCTCAGCTTTGTGTTGTGTGCCTCGAAAATCCCCCTTGAATTGACTTTCATAAAAAATCACTAATTTTCAAAATTTAAGTCGCTTTTTTAATTTTGAACCCAAATTCGTATTTTGAGACTCGAAAGCCCCTTCCTTTTCGACTTTCACGGAAATCTACTAATTCAATAAGTTTCAATACTGGAGTCAAATTTTGGAATTTTTGAATTCTGTCCCCAAATAATGTTTTATACCTCTAGGTACTACCTAACATTAGGGCGCAGACGTACGTGGTATATATACTCTACTGCGCAGTCACAGGTGCTGCGAAGCTCTGCTACGCAGACATATTTGCTATGTAATTCAATTGAGTATTCACAAGTTCCATGGAACTCTACTGCACATATATAAGTACCCTCTAACTTTACTGCATATCCATAATAAGTTACGTGTAACGATACTGTGCATCTGTAAGCTCCATGGAGCTCTATTGCGCTGATGTCAGTGTTGTGTAACACTGCTACGCACACACATGTACCCCTAGCATTACTGCGCATCCGTAAGTAGTATGGAACTCTACTGCGCACCCGTATAAGTCATGAAACTTTACTGTGCATCTATAAGTACCCCC
>CAKNXH010001155.1:138412-204113 GCA_932178445.1 Andricus quercusramuli | reverse complement strand
AAATAAGTGCCTTAAAAATGCCCAGGTGCCATTTATATGTCATCTTCTACATGTACACGAATTTTCAAGCGTGAACCACAAATCGCAATGAACCATAAAAATTGGCACCTTTGCCAGCTCGCCATCGCTCACCTGACACACTCAGCCCTTTAAGGCACGCATTTTTAAGTTCGTCATCCCAAGTCGAACCTGTCAGGTGAAAATTGTCCGTACACCTTCACTTACATAAAAAATGTCATGGGCTCCTGGTCTATAAGCCCTTCAGTTTTATTCTAAAGGAATCAAAACCGAAACCGAATGGGGGTTCGTCCAGGTTTATATATATAATCTTTCTCGAATAACATCTGGTCATTATTGGACAGTAATAAAAATAATTCTAGAAAATTATAATATTATCAATAAATAAATTGATATAATTACATATTTTTATTATTTCCATCATTGTAATACATATTCTATTCTATAACTCGGGGCTTATCCACTTATTTTTTGAAAATCTCAGGCCTGCCGCCCAAATTATTATACAGTTTATTTATTTTTTATCCTAAAACCTTAATCGTAATTTCACGAACACTGTACTAAAATTATGTTCTATTTTTCTTTCAGATTTTAGTACAAGTGACTGGCGAAATGTCGTTTCGCAGAGAAACTAGAACAGCAGCAAGCAGTAGCAGCGAAGCAAGTGAATCTGGTGTAAAAAAGAAGAGAAGTCACATTACTCCGAGTCCTCATGATACCGATAGTCCACGGGGAAAGAAGCGTCGAAAGTCTGAAAATGACTAAATAGTGGTAATCAATTTTGATAAATTGTGGTTTGCATGAGTATTAAACTGTTACGCCTCAAGAAACAGTCGGTGAATTTTTTTCATATTGAAATTAATGTGGGTGTGAGTGATGACGTATGTATGTAGAATGATAATTTTATTAATGACGGGTGAAAGTGATAGGAATAATGAAAATGTGTATAATGCAGGGCTCGGAACGGGTTACTTTTTAGTAACTTAGTTACTTTTTGATCCGCGGTTACTAAAAAGTTACGTATTTCATGAAATAAAGTATTATTTAAAAACTTGTGAAAAATATAAAAACTCAAATTTATCGAAACTATGTACTATATTTTTCGATGAGAATTTATCTTCTTTGGTTGAAATTTGGTTGAAAGTTGCACAATTCTTATCAAAACTTTATTTTTTGTCGAAACTTCATCATTTTAGTTGGAAATTCGTATTTTTGTTAGAAAATTAATCTTCTTGATTGAAAATAACCCTTTTGTCTAAAAATAATAATTTCATTTGAAAATTCATCTTCTTGGTCAGAACAGTGTTTTCAACGACCTTCAAAAACATTGAAAACCTGGAATTCTCCTTGATTTTTTTTTAAACCTTGAATTTTTCACGAGAAACTTGAATTTGAGTTTTTTGCTTTCAAAACAGTTATTTTATTGAATTTTGAAGAGTAAGTAAAATCTTTTAGTCTATTATGAAAGAAAAATCTTGTTTAGAAGAAATATTGCTACTGAAAAGTTTTTTCTTATCAAGATATAATTTATCTTTTGTACATTACAGAATAAATAGATTTCAAGGTACTTTTTCTAGACTGGTGCCAATTATTTTATAGATTAAAATTAACAGACTTTAATATTGTGAATGACTCTTATGTTTTTTATTTCTTCTGCGCTAATATAGAATGTTAACGTATACATTTTTTGTGATAATCAATTTACAAGTTATAATAATTATTAGTTGAAAATTTCGATGTTCATTCAGTTTCAGAATTAGGATGAACCATGGCCATATGATTTGAAATAATTAAATGATTTCAACGAATACGAAAGGTTTTATAAACAAAAATTTAAGAAAGATTTCACAAATATTTCCAAACATTTCGCAAAGATTGTAACGATTTTAAAAAGGGAACCAGATTTCTAAGATTTCAAAACATTTCAAAGATTTGAAACTATTAAAAATTTTTTTAGAAGATTTCACAAAAATTTCAAATATTTTAATGATTTCAAATTAATGCAAAAGATTTCAGAAAAATTTTAACAAAAATTTAATAAAGATTTTAAAGAAAACAAGAATTTCAAAAATTTCAAAAAGGTATAAACCGGATTTCGAAGATTTCAAAAGGTTTCAAAAAGATTTCAAACAAATACGAAAGAATTCAGAAAGATTTTATAAAGAATTCATAAGGATTTTAACAGATTTCAAGTATTTCAAAGACTTCAAAAATTTTTAACTATTCCAAAATTTGTTTAGAAGATTGAAAAAGATTTCACAAATATTTCAAAGAATTAATAAAGATTTCAAAACATTTCAAGAGTTCAAACGATTTCGACATTTTTCGGAAGATTTCACAAAGATTTAAAATATTTCATTGATTTTAAATGAATACAAAAGATTTCAGAAAGATTTTACAAATATTTCAAAGAATTCGTAAGGATTTCAAAAGATTTCAACAAGGGACACCAGATTTTAAAGATTTCAAAACATTAAAAACATTTTAAACTATTTCCAAATTTTGTAGAAGATTTCACATAGATTTTAAAATATTTTTATGATTTCAAACGAATAAAAAATATTTCACAAATATTCTAAAGATTTCATGAGGATTTCAAAAGATTTAAAGAATTTCAACAAAAGACACTAGATTTCAAAGATTTCATAATGTTTCAAACATTTTAAACGATTTCAAAAGGTTTGTACAAATTTGAGAAGAGTTGAAAAGATTTCAATGATTTCAAACAAACAAAAAAGATTTCACATACAAAGAATAATTTCACAAATATTTAATAGATTCCATCATGATTTCAAAAGATTTCCAAACATTTCACAAAGATTTCAAAGATTTTACAACAATTTTTTAACATTCCAAAAGATTTTTAAAGATTTCACAAAGATTTTAAATACTTCACAGATTCCAACGAATTCACAAAGATTTTAAAAGTTTTCTTTGGAAGCTGTTGGTCAATAAAAGATGAAATGGCTAAATTTTTTGCATGTATAAAAAAAAAGTTATTTCATTATTTGATGTAAAAAAAGTAGACCTGGAAAAGACCTTGAATTTTCTTTCTAAGAATCGCCGAAAAGCCTGTTAGAAATGTGTTTATTTTGTAGAAAATTTGTCTTTTTCGGTTGAAGATTCCCCTGTTTTTGTAGAAAATTCAACTATTTGGTTGAAAAATAACCTTTTTCGTTGAAAAATCGTATTTTTTTTATGAATTCTGTTTTTTATATTAAATTAAAACCTTTTTTGGTTATTATATCAACCATTACATATTTCGTTAACAGTTCATCTTTTTTTAGTCAGAAAAATGCAACATTTTCGTTGAAAGCTGAAGTACTTTCTTAAACATACATCTTTTTTTTGAAGAATCATAATTTTGGTGGAAACTTTGTCTTTTTTGATAAAAAATCTTTCTTTTGGTTACTTTTTGGCCACGTTTTTGTTACCCTTCGTTTATTTTTTTGAGAGAAGTATGGTTACTATTTTACTATTTTTTGAAACTTGAGCAGTTCCGAGCCCTGTATAATGTCGAAAGTTGGATAGACCCCGGCGAAACAAAATATCTGACTACAAAACTAAATAGAATCAGCTTCTATTTCTATTCATTTTTGAAAGAAGGCCACAATGAAACCTAAAATTTAAGGCCTTTACATTACGGACAATATATCATATGAAATGTAAAACTAATTTTTAAAAAAGTAAACCTAAATGTTCAGAAAAAGCGGTTATTCACTGTTGCTTAATTCAACGATGTATATATGGTTTTTTATCCGAATTTTACTCAGGAATTGTGAAAGGTTTTTTACTGTTTACTTCTTTCGTTATTAGAAATCAGTTTCGAAAACGGAAACAATCCTCTGTAATTTTACATATTAAATCTGAGAATTTTTGTATGTTTTGACAAATCCGTATGCTATTTTTATTCAATGTGTCAAATTGAAGAAGTAAAATGTTTTGTTACATTTACATATCTTTTCTGAAATGGAATAAACGGATTAACGCGAAACACTTGTTTTTTTAATGACCCGAAATTTTTAACTTACTACATATAAAAAAAAGAAGGTCGCAATGAATTCAGCTTCATTGAGTTTTATTCAGCTGCATACAGTTTTCAAAATTATTTGACGTAATGACTACATATAATATTTTGACTCTTCCAAATTTACCAGTAGATTAATGTTTTTCACGTAAATAGTCAGCTTGAAAAAAGGACTTACAAAAAAATAGAAAATGGGTCATTACGCTAGAGGCGATTCAAGAAAAGTTGTGTATAGTTCGGAGGATGATGAAGGTTATCATACACGAGCTTTTATTTCTGCTTGGACTATTCAAAGGATGTCTCAGTTGAACCTAAGAGATAGAAACACCAATTGCGTGCGAGTATCCGGTGAAGCTGTAAGTTTTAAAACATTATCGAAAGGAAGATATGAGATTAAATATACTTTTTTTTTCAAGCCATCACTTTTGATCTCAACAATACTGGATGAAACAGATTGCCAATTCTGGGCAGAGGATGAATTGAGTAGTTCAGAATCAAAAAATAGATTGGTTTCGAGAAGAAAAAGACGTCGCAGTGTTTCGTATCGAAATCGTACAAATATACACAAAAGTAGATCAGCTTTATTTCAATCTTCGAGTTCGAATTCTAGTTCTTTGTATATAAAAATGTCAACTGCAGTTCCTTTAGCTACCTGTAAGCATTCGTAAGTCCTAGTAGATTAATTATTAAAGAGATTAATAAAAATCATGCTTTTTTTCAGTACAAAAGCAGCGAAGGAAATATCCCCCCGAGAGACTAGCAAAAAAAGCAAAATTGGAACGAGAACTTTTCTCTTTATTGCGAAAAATTGACGATACTAAAACTTGAAAGCTGAAAAATAGGAATTCTCACCACAAAAATTGCTCGGGCACTTAGAAATGTTCTCTTAAGACTTGTTAATTAAAAGAATGTAAAAACATTTATTCTGTTTGAAAGTCTTTAAAAAAAAAGATATATCTTTTTAAAAATGTTGAGGTACCTACTAAAAATAGTTTTTAGCATCTGAGATCAAAATTCGGCCTTTAAAGATAATATTGTTTAAACGACTATAAGACGATATAAAAATTCTGAACAAGTATTTGATTCGTTATACGTTCATTATAATTATTTTTCAAATTAAACGTTTAAGATTTCAAGTCGAAATATATTGCACTTACATCAAAATAGCTGAATCTTCAACCAAAAAAGATTAATCTTTTACCAGAAAAGGTAAATTTTGTATGAAAGGGTTAAGGGTAAGGAAAATGTTTTAGAAAACTGCTGACTTCTAGAAAGCTGACTTTCAAACCCAAAAAGATCAATTTTCAATCAAGAAAGATGATTTTCAACAAACAAAAAAGTTAATTTTAGACAAAACATTTGCATTTACAGCCAGATAGTTGAACTTTCATGCAAAAGAGAGTCAAAAAAAGTTTAGTTTGTAACCAAATAGTTGAATTCTCAACCTACAAAGATAAATTTTCGAACAAAAAAGATTGAACTTCAACAACAAACAGTTGCATTTTTAAATAAATTGTTGAATCTTCAAGCCAACAAGGCGAAGTTTTTAGAAGACAGTTGAATTTTCAATCGAAGAGGACAATCTTTCCATCCTAAAAAAAAAGAATGTTCAACAAAACCGTTAAATTTTGAACCGAAACAAAATGCTTAAGAAAATTGTTGAATATTTAACAAAATAATTCAATTTTCAGCAAAATGGTTGAATTTTCAACTGAAATGATGAATCGTAAAAAAATTAAGTTTTAATAAAGGAGTTCAACTTTCAACCTAGTATGAAGTATGTATTTACATTTGCAATGGAAAAGGAATAATTCTCAACGAGAAATGTTGATAATTCCACAAAAAAATATTTTAATTTTAAATAAAAAACAATTAAATTCAACCAAAAAATATGAATTTTCAACAAAATAGTTGAATCCTCAAATAAAACAAGATTATTTTTTAACCAGTTTGTTTAAACAACAAAAATTAAATTTCTACCAAGTGTTGAATTTTCAAACAAGAAAGATTTTCAATCCAAGAGAGAGGAAACATGTTAACAAAATAGTTGAATTCTCTAACCGAAAAGATTAATGTTTTACCGAAAAGTTGAAAAAATAGTTCAATTTTAAACTAAAAACGATCAATCTTCAACCGAAAATGAAATAATCAAATTTTCAGTTCAAAAAATTGATTTTCAACCAAAAAGAAAAACGAATTTTCAACAAAATAGTTAAGATTTCTACCAAGGGGATGGATCTTCTAACAACTAGTTGAATTTTCAAGCAAAAAAAAATAAATTCTCAATCAAAAATTTATTAGTTGATTTTTAAAGTAAAAAAAATCAATTTTCAACCAAGGTTTCAGCCATATAGAATTTGTTAACCAAAATAGATGAATTCTCAACCAAAAATATAATAGTAGACTGTTGAATTAAAAAGAATGATCTTTCAACGAAAAATAGTTGGATTTTCTTATTGGGTTCCATCAATTCAGTTTGCATTTGATTAAAAAAAAAATGAGAAAAGAGGGACGTTTTTTCAAACCAGGGGAAAAAGAGGAATTATTTTAAAGAAAGGAGTGAAGAGGAGAATAAGAGCAAGAGTGTGAAGTCTGCATTGAGATGATTTACTTGCAAAATAGGGGAATTTTTCTCATCATAAGTGGCTTTTTGGATATTATTTTTTATTTTACAACAGTTATTGAATTAAAAAATATAATCGTTACAAAAAATTTACACCATTTGCAACAGTTCAAAAGTATCAGTAGTGATGCATGTCGATCATTTAAAATTTTTTTAAAAATCTCGTCAGATTAAATTAAAGCCTTGAACACCATACTCATCAAATTGAGCCGAACGATCACTCAGTCGAGACGATCGTCTCGTCTCGATCGACTTTTTTCAATACAAATTCTTGATCTCCATTATATTTCAGTTCCATCTAACTATGTTTTAAGCAAACCTCGATTTTGCCCAAAAATTATCGACAAGTATCAGGATCAGTACCCTCAAAAATAAATAAATTTAAGAATCATTTTGTTTTCAATTAAGAGTGCGAAAATGTGTATTACCAACCTCCAGTTTGAAAAATAACAAATTGTATCCGTGATTAATAGCATGTGATACAAATTTAAAATAGAAATAATTTATAAACAAAATTTTTCTTTAAAATAATTCATTTATCTCTAAACGTAATATTGCACAAACATTCGCCCTTTTCGAAATATGTATGTACTATGTACATATTCAAATACATTTTATGTGTTCAATTTTTGTGAATTAGTTGGCGTATTCACACTCATATTGAAACCTCCACCAAAAAATTTTTTCTCTGAAGGTGAAATTGCTGGTAGAATAGCTTCTGTCAAATCTTTCATTTCTAAATCATTCTTGAAGTTCTCTTCTCTCTTTTTCAAGTTGAAATATTTGGCTTTAAATGTATTCAGTTCTTTCTTCAGCCTCTCAATTTCGAATTTTTGTTCGTTTGTCAAAGACTCAAACATATTCCTTTCAGCCAGAATACACTGCAAACAAAATTATTAAAAAACTGGAAGCTTTAACAGTAAATGTAGACCCGAATCACACAACATTTTCAACCTACCTTCATTTTGTTGCCTCTTTCTACCAGACTTTTTTGAGTTTTCGTCAGAACTTCCACAACTTCTGGTCCAGGCTGTTTAATTAGCATTTCTCGAACATTCGCATAGAGTTTTTCGGTATACTTGATAGTTTTTTCTTTATTTATCATTTCTGAAGACATTTTCAGAACGCGCTTTTGCAGAATTTGAACCTTTTGCAGCAGTTCAAAGGTATCAGGATCAGTACCCTAAAAAAAATAAATTTCAGAATTCTTTTGTTTTAAATTAAAAATACGAAAAAACGTATTGCCAACCTCCAATTTCCTCCACCTATGAACATTTAGCGGGTTCTGAAGTTCTTCCTCCAATGCAGTGACTTTTAATCTTTCCTTTGTTAAATTTTGTTCCAAATGGAAGACTTCTAATCTCAGATCACTCGAATTTTTCATATTTTTGATCAAAAGGTCCTTTTCGCTCTGCAACTTTTGCACTTCTAACTTTAATAATCTAATTTCATCGAGTCTCTGGGAATATTGGATTTCTTCTCGTTGAATTGTTCCCTCTAGTACTTTAATTTTGCTGTAAAGAAGAGCAATCTCGTCATTTCTTCTCACAAGTTGAGTGCCAAGAACATCACGTTCAACTAAAACAGCATCAATTTCCTTCTTTTGTTGATTTATTTCAGTCTGCGCTTGGTGCTCGTTTTGTCTTAAATTTTTTTCTTCTTTCTTCATTTCCTCGATCTTATGTCGTAAGGACGATACAGTTTTACGAGTTGTTTGCAGTTCCACTTTCATGTCTTCTTTTTCTTTTTCTGCTTTTCCTAATACTGTAGAGAAAAAATATTGAATTGGAAATAAATTTCGTGATGTTTTCAGGGTGGCTACTCTCAGATTCAGAAAAAATTCTTGGATTTCAAGAAAGTTTTCCGGTTATTTGAAATTTCAAATCGAAACTTCCAAAACTAGACATTTTCGAAATAAAACTAATTTAAAATTGTATAATTCAAATGTAGAAGCTTTCAAAATGGAACAAATTGAACCCAGTTGACTCAACATTGATATCTTAAAAATATCAAAATTCGTCAGATTGAAAAAAAAGTCTGGAAATTGTTTAACTATTGAGACTTTGAAAATAAAATTATACAAGATTGAGCGATTAAATGTTTCTCGTTTTTAAATATTCAACCTAAAATGATCAAATATTGAATGCTTCCAATTTCATAATTTCACAATTCATTGGAAATTGTACAATTTTAAACAATTATAATTGCAAAATATTCAGTTTTTAATGCTTCAATTAAAAACTAAAAAACTTGACGCCCTTAATTGTCTCATTCTCAAAATTTCAATCTTGGTCAATTCGATTTTGAATATCGTGAATTTATCATCTTAGGTATTGAAATGCTTTAATTTGTTAAATTTCAAGCGCTCTAAAATCAAACAATTTTGAATATGTAAATCTACTAAAATTATTCAACACTTTTAGTTCCAAGTTCAATCATTAGAAGGGCTTTTTCTCATTATTTTCGATCATTTCCCGCTTTCTTGGTCCAGTGGCCATTAAGCGCCTTATTTCTGCATCCAGTATTTAAATCACTCACAAAATTCTCCATTCGTTATGCTCGTTTCTTTTATTACAACTTCTTCTTTAACTTGCTCGACCTGTTTATTTGCAACTTTCAATTTGTGCTTCAATTCTCGAATTTCGTCTTGTGCTTCCGCTAAATTTTTTCCTATGCTGTTCTTTTCCGCCTTCGAAATTTCGAAGGAATTTTGCAGTTGTCGACTCTTCGATTCGGACTCGTACAAACGTTTTTTCAAATCTAATATCTCTGTTCTTTTCATTCTGATTTCGTCCATGTGGTCGTCTACCTATTTCAAAAACAAATATATAAAGTAAAATTAAATAAATCTTACTCTAAATTAAATTTACAAACAACAGGGTTGCTACCAAAACCCAATTTCGGAATTCCCTGACCTTCCCTGATTTTTCCAGACCAATTTTTCATTTTCTCTCACCGTAATTTTATACGATAAATATGATATGAATATAATAAATTTTTCTTTCAGATATAAAAACAACCTTACACCTAGGAGATCAATAATGTTAATGAAAAAAAATGTTTGTTTCTGAATTGATCTTAAATACTTTCAGGCACAGCCTAAACTGCTCTGCTGAGAAAGATAGTTTTTCAAACAAATAGTTAAAAAAAAAAAAATAATAAAAACATTTAGACTGAACATTTGCATTTACAACCAAATAGTGAAGCTTTGAAGAAAAAGAGAAAGATATTCAATAAAATAGTTGCATTTTTAACCATATAGTTTAATTTTCAACAAAACAGTCGAATGTTCAAACCAAAAAGATTAAACTTCAACTCAAAACAATTATATTTTGAACCAAATAATTTAATTTTCAAGCCAAAAAATGAATTTTCAACAAAACAGTTGAATTTTCGACTCAAAAAGATGACTTTTTAACAATAGTTCAATTTTTAACAAAAGAATTAATTTTTCAAAAAAATGGTTGAATGGTTGAATTTTCAGCCGACAAAGATGAATTTCCAAGCAAATGGTAGAATTTTCAAACAAACCAAAAATTAAACTTCAACGAAAAACAGTTGCATTTTTAACCATACAGTTGAATTTTTAAGCCAAAACGACAATTTTTTTGAAAGACAGTTGAAATATCAATCAAGAATTTCAACCAAGAACATTTCTACTGTAAAAGATTTTTCTCCCAAAAAAGACGAATTTTCAACAAGATAGTTAAATTTAAAACCAACTGGTGGAATTTTCAACCAAGTAGTTGAATTTTCAACTGAAAAAGATAACTTTTTAACTAAAAGTTGAATTTTCTACCAAAAAATATAAATTCTCAACGAAAAATAAAATAGTTGCTATTTGAACCAAAAAATATTTTTGTTTTAAATGAAAAACAGTTAAATTCATCCGAAAAGACAAATCTATATAAAATAGTTGATTTTTCAACCAAAAAATGATTTTCAGTAAAGAAAAAAATGACAAGCAAATAGTTTAGTTTTCTACTAAAAACGTTAAATTTTCAACCCAAAATGGACTAAGGTTAAATTTTGAACAAAGAAATGAATCTTCAACTAATGAAATTAATTTTTAATAGTATTTAAACGTTTAACCGAGTAGTTAAATTTTCAACTAAACGCGAAAATTTCCAACCAAAGAGAGGTAAATTTTCAGTTAAAAAAAAAACGAATCTTACGCAAGATGGTTCAATCCTCAAACAATAAAATGAATTTTTATCAAAGTAGTACAACTTTCTCCCATTCATTTGGATTTTCAGCCGAAATTTATGAATTATCAACGAAAAATGTAGAAGTTGAATATTTAACTGAAAACTATCAATTTTCAGATAAAAATAGAATGGTTAAATCTCCCAGTTATGAAATAGTATATTTCTCAACGAGTGCAGAAGGGGCTTTTTTAATGAATGTGAAGTTTGCAACTTGAGCCAAAGGCGGGTTTTGCAATCACGTGAGTTTTGACATATCGAGCAGTGGGTAAAATCGAATTTTGTCCACAGTTTTGGGAAAAGTAATTTTCAACCAACAGAAAAAACAATTTTCACCAAAAGAAGAATTTTCAACAATTTTCCACAAAGTAGTAGAATTTTCGATCCAAAAGCATGATTTTCTAACAAAATAGTTAAGTTTTCAACAAAATAATTGAATTTTAAACTAAATAGTCGAATTTTGAACGACGCGAGATGAATTGTGAACCAAAAATATAATAGTAGACATTTCAATGAAAAAGAATGTAGACTCTATACCATTTCTTATTGTATTCTATTAATTCATTTTGAATTTAAGCGAAAAAAATAGAAAAAAGGGAAGTTTTTTGAAAACTGGGGAAACAGGGGAATTTTTTGAAAAAGGGGGAAAGAAGGGAATAGTAGAAAGAGTGTGAAGTCTGGAGAACAGTCTCACAGAATTTCATAAACTTCAACTTTAGTTTATCGAAAATTGTCTGACCCATTTAGAGTTTTCCTAACTATCTCGAATTCCCTGATCTGTAGCAACCTTAAAACAAAGTTAAAATCGTGTTTTACCTGAGTGGCAAGTTCCTTTGCCTCGTGAGAGTATTTATCTCTTTCTTTTTCAAGATACAAGATTTTTCTCTTTGACACATCAACAAGTTGCCCAACATCTTCGAGATTCGTCTCCATTTTTTTCCGTATTTGATCTTGAATATTTGCTTCCATTTGCAAGGATGTAATAGTTTCTTTCAGGTTTGCTATCGTTTTTGCTAAACTTTCCTTTTCACGAAGAGCTTTGTCTTTCAACTTTTTTTCGTCCTCGAGGAATTTTTGCAGAGAATAAACTTCCAATTCAGCATTTTTGTGACTAATTTGAGCTTGCTTTAATTCATCTTCAATAGAGTTTCGCATTCTTTCTACCTTAATCACCTTTTTCGACATGAATTCCTTCTCAGATTTGTATTTCGAAATTTCGTCACGTATCCTAAAATTCGTGGAAATTCATAATATTTTATACGATTAAACTTGTTTAAAATTGTCGTGAGCTAATTTATATTCAAAATAAATATTGAAAAAATATAATTCGTATTTATTTGATAAATTACTTTTGGATTTCCAGTCTCATGATATCATTATCTCTCCCACTTTCGGCCAATTTATTTTCAAGATCATTGTTCTGGGTATTCAAATGATTAATCTCTGACTGCATATTCATTCCCTTGATGAGAAATTTATTAATCTCCTGTTGCAAATTTTCATTTGCATGTTTTTGCTCCTTGAGTTGAGTTTCCAGTTTTGTGGCTAAACTTCCCACGGTTTTTACTGACAAACTTGCAGTCTAGAATTAAATAGAAGATTGGCTAAATTGTTGGTATGTTTCAAGAAAATTAGCGAGATATACCTACTGAAAAAAAGCTGGAGATTAAGCAGCTCGTCCTGGTTCCTCCTTTACCTGCAATTCATTGACTTTTGTCTTTATTTCCTCTTGGAGTTCCTGGATAATTTCCTCGGCCTTTTCTTTAGCTCGTCGCTCTTTAGAATACTCATTTAATTGAGCGTCTAAGTTTTCTTGAATTTCCGAAACTTGAGTTTCAAGCTCTGTGACCCTCTTTTCAAGTTCGCTGTTGTACTTTGATGTGGTTTTTACTCGTTCTCGTAATGTTTCAATCTCGCTCGTTAGCCTGTCACGTTCGGGTACTAAACCTTCCTTTTGTTTGCTCACCAAGGTTCTATAAAAGAATAAATTTATATTATGTATCCAAAGGGACCGTTCAAAAACTACGTCACGCTATTTCGAAAACTCTTTCCCCTAATCCTCTTTATCTGATAAAATTAAACTTAAAATAAAAAAGAATCTTACTTATAATAAGATTACTCATTATTTTAACAGACTTCACAACTCAAAATGCTCTCAAAACAGAAAAAATGGGGTGATTTTTTACGAAAATAGGGAAATGAATTATTTAAAATTAAAATTAATATATAGGTACTGTATCGAATTCAATATGAAACGCCAAAGATTTCAAGTCAAAATATATTGCATTTTCAACAAAATGTTTTAGAAAACAGAAAGATTAATTTTCAACCAAGAAATATGATTTTTCAACCAAATATGTGTTTGAATTTGCAACAGACAAAAAAATTAATTTTAGACTAAAAACTTGCATTTAAAATCAAATACATACTTGAACTTACAAGCAAAAGTCGCGACTTTTTAATAAAATAGTTCAATTTTCAACCTGAAAAGATGAATTCAAATGGTCCAATTTTCAAACCAAAATATTTGAACCCTCAACTAAAACAGATTACATAATTTTTAATCAAAAAGTTGCACTTTCAACCAAAAAAGATAAAATTCCTACCAAAAGATGAATTTTCAACCAAGAAAGAATTTTCTGCCCACAAATATGAATTTTCAATCAAAAAGTTAATCTTCAATTGAACAGTTGAATTTTCTTAAAAAAATAGAATTTTGTACCTAAATAGACTAATTTTCAACAAAACAGTTACATTTTTAAACCAAAAAATACGAATTTTCTACAAAGTAGTTGAATTTGCAACAAAAAAAGTTTATTTCCAACCAAAAATGGAACAGTTCAATTTTCAGTTAAAAAGTGATTTTTTAAACAACGGAAAAAGTAATTTTCAACAAAATAATTAAATCTTCAACCAATAAAATGAATATTTAATTAAAGTTCAGCGTTCAATCAAGAAGATCAATTCTCAAGGAAAAATTATATAGTTGAATTTTTGAGAAACAAAAAATAATTTTCAACAAAATAGTTAAATTTTAAGCCAATAAAGTTAATCTTTAAAAAACTAGTTCAATTTTAATCCAAGTAGTTGAATTTTTAACCAAAAAATATAAGTACTCAATGAAGAAATTAATAGTTGAATTTTCAACAAAAACGATCAATTTTCAGTCAAAAATAGATTGGTTAAATATTCAATGAAGAAAATTAATTTTCAACTTGAACAATAAAAACAAATGTTCAACAAAACGATAAAATTTTCAACCAAATAGTAGAATTTTCAACCAAAAGAGATGAACTGTAAAATAAAATACCTAATATTCATTTTTTTCAAGCATTTAAAAAAAATTTTATTCATATTTATATTTTCCATGTATCAAGTCACCTTCTGCGTTAATCCCCCTTCCCACCCGCCCTGGCAGTGTGGCGTTTTTTAATAGTCCCAAAGGGCTTTTTTCAAATACAAGAAAAGATTAATAGATATTAAGGTGTATAATAATAAATTTAGATCATAATTATTTCCAGTACTTTTAAAATGATAATTTATAGAATTTATTTTAAACTTACACTTGTTCTGAGGCTAATTTATCTTTTTGACTAATATCCTGCTGTAGTTTCTTGATAGCACGTCGTAGATTTTCTATTATTTCTTGAGCATTTTGCTCTCGAGAATGAGCAGCATCGGCCAGTTTCAATGCGTTGTTGATTTCCTGCTTTAGCTTACTGATATTTTGTTCGTCGGCTTCGACGATTTTTTCTAGATCTTCTATTTTTTCAGCATATTGCATTGATTCTTCCTGAGCAAATATAAGCCATTTGTAAATATGTATACTAACTAAATTTTCTAAAAATTTCGTGGTCCTTTTGCAATTTAAATTAAAAAATTTAAACCTGAATAATTTGAAATTGGGTCGTTCATATATTACATAACGCTTTGTTTAACTAAACGCTTTCGTAGCAATAAATCTAATTTTTGCACTATAAATACAAAGCTTTCTATGCCTTGCCAAAAATATTGCCAATTTTTCATGTGTACAGTTTTCGATAACAAATAATAATATAAAATCATAGAAGTAGAAAAACCCATTGTTTTAATGAATTAGAATTTTTTTTTAATATATCAACAAAAATAATACATTAGGTTTGAAATTGGTTGATGGAACACTTATTTAAAATATAAAATAATGTCTTCCACCTATTTTTTCTCGATTCGTTCACAGAAACTTTACAACTTTTAATGGTGCTAAATTTGCATTTTTGAATATTTTTAAGTGACCTAAGGCCTAAGTTAGAAAAAACTTTTACTTTCCAAAAATTGTGAATAAGAATCACATTAACCATACACAAAAAATAATTTTTGTTGGTATTTCAAAAAAATTCCAACTTGATAAAAAAAATATTTTTTCTAAAATATGATTTTATATTATTATATGCTATCGAAAACTGCCCTCAAACAAAATTTGCAATAATTTCTGAACCCATAGAAAACATTTTTCAAACTTTAAAAACTTTCAAACCCTCTGTAGTGGCCAAAAGTGATATGTAATTTTTTTAAATCACGGTTATCAACTCTTGCACATACCTCTTGGCGGCCCCCCCCCCCTAAAGCATTGCGAAATGTATGGACGACCCCATGTTGAAATTGCACAATTTTAAATTAAAATTGTAGAAATTTAATAGTAATTTTTCGAAAAGTCTGGATACAACAAATTCACTGTATAAAAAATCTTACCTGTAGCAGTCTACACTTTTCCGCTAATTCATCTTCGTTTTTATGAGTTTTATACAAAGATTCGAAAAGTCTCGAGTATTCTGCTTCGTACGCAGCCAGTGCTTCATTGCTTTTCATATCTTTTACAATCTTAAAAACAATTGATTAATTTTATAAATAAAAAAATTCATTTTCCAATTTGATATTCGATTAGATAATAAGTTAATAATTCTACATGGATCACAGCGCAAAAAAGAGGAAATTGGGTAATTTTTTTATGGAAAAGGGGAAAGATTAGACATATATGTTTACACGTAGAAAAGAACCAATTTTTTCAAGAACTGTCATATTGTAGAATAGTGTTAAATGATTTTTTTTAAATTGGATATACTTGGGTCGTTGAAGATATAACAAAATTCAACAAAATAAAATTTGTGCAATAAACCATTTTTATACTTTTAAAATCGTTCTCACAATCTAGAATATTTTCTCGTTCAAAATTGTCATAATTATTAATTGAATCGTGATACTTGCAAGTATAATTAAATATTTCCTTCCAAGATTTTTGATTTCGACCTTACTATACTTAAATTAAATATAATTCCAGTCTGAGCACCTGGTATAATATTTAAATTTCAAAAATATTTAATTTATATAGATTCAAAGTAAAAATATTTTATTTAAGTTTCATTTGACCAATTAAATAAATATAAATAAATACCAATTAAATAGATATTTATAAATTATTTATTGGTAAGATTGAAAAATAACATTTTAGACTGCTCAACACTCCAAATACAGATTTGAAATTTAAGTGGCTCAATTTAATACTTCATTTTAAAATTACTCTATATTAATTATTCAAATTTGTTATTGGATAATAACTTCTACCGACGGTTTTCACTTTTTCAATATGTTTTAAAATGTTTCAGCTTCAAGTTTTTCTTTTAAGAGTGTTTATTTTAAATGGACCATTAAAATAAGATTTTAGCACTTTTACAGTTACATATATTTGTGTTCCGAAATGTTTTTTTTTTTTTAATTTTATACTTGCTTTAAGTTCTTCAAATTATGCAGATGCATTTTATTATTTTTGTAGACGAATCTAGACTATTTATGTCTTGCTGTAAATTATAGCTGTGACCAAAAATTTATTTTAATTATAAATAATAATACCTATTTGAATTTAAATGTAAAAATGTTAAATTAATTAGAATCGATAATTCTGTAACTTAAATTAATAAAACTTCACTACACGCAATAGCATATTCTAGTTTTGAATAGAATAATTTTGTAGATGTAAAAATTTCCCGCATAATTCAAATATCGAATATTAAAAAAAAGGGGGAAGTTTTTCGAGAATGTGGGAAAAAATAGGCATAGGAGAAAGACTTCGATCCTGGATATTATTAACCAAAATGTCTCTAGAATTTTACCCTTGCAAAATCTTGTTCCAAAGTACAAAATATAGTTCCAGCCGAACTTCCCTCCGAAGATTGTTCAGCTTCTTCACTTCCGCCATCCTGTAAAACAACAAAAGTTTATAATACTTTTGTAAAACTCGTTTTTGTAGTAATTGAAAACAAAATTTCATCATTAAAAATTAATTTTAGGTTCAAAAACACTTTTCAAATATACCGAAAAAAACAAGTATTGATTAAATTACAATTTTACATACCCTCTCCAATTCTGCATTCATCTCCATTTCCATCATAATTACCGATTTTTTCAATTATTCCCCTACAAGTTTTCAAAAAATGTTAATGTTTTGCCGTCATTTAAAAAAATTCAAATTGAATATGCTTACTTGTATAATAAATAGTATTTAAATTAAAGGTTAAAAGTTCTAGATGCGACCCATTTTACATTTCCTCTCAACTTTTGTGAGTCAAATTAAAATTTAAAATAAGTAGACTTGTAAATCTTCAAGCAAATTGAATTTGATTATTGGGCACATTTCTTTTTGAATAACTCAACATGATTTTTAGATACTTAACTGTGACAACCTCACTTATACTGTAAACAAAGCCACTTCAGATTGTAGGATATGTGTCGAAATTTAACCATGATTTGTTGACTGGATTCCATGACGACGAAGGAATTTGTAAAGATGCTCTTATGGAATTCCATTACAGGTAAGAAAATCAATATCACTATACGCTGTAAATTTCTTGCATAAAAATGAATTTTGTTATAATTCTATATACCAAAAAACTAATATCAAATTTTTAAACAAAAGATTTTTATATAACCTAAATTGAAAAATTCAAATATTAAACAATACTCTAATTTCTTGTGTATATTTACGATTTATCAACTCTTTCGCGAAGTAAATATAACGGGGACATTGTTAGAATGACAATGCCCATATAATCTTGAATAACAAATTTTATTTACATTCTGTATCTTTAAAAGTTCATGACCAAAACCAAAGATTATATTAATCGCATAATATGTCGGTGATACAATTCTCTCTCACACAGTTATATGCATTACACTCAATAATCACAAACATCTTGTTTTTGCACATACAGTTTTTTTACTAATACAGGTAAGTGCCTTTTTTCTTGACCTCGTCACATATGCATCGATCCACTGAATCTCAAAACGTTTCCTAAAACTTAAAAAACAGGAAATCGTTTGCTGAAATACAAAAACCCCTATTTATTTTACTTAATGTCACCAAAAGTTACTCTTAACAGTAAATATTACAAATTAATACTGAAACTATAATTTTTATAATTTTCTAAAGGGATCGATACTAATGCAATTTTAAGAAAAATATATATACACGCACACTGACACAGGAAAATAATATAAAAATAATTCAGAGGTACACTCTACTTCTTCCGTAAGTCAAAATCTCTTAACTAATTGGCAGATTACACACTCCTTGATTATTTTATCCTTTTAGTTCGCAGGATAATTTGTTAATATTAGGCACAGGGAGAAATTGGGTAGTTTAAACATTTCAAACTGTTTTTCGCTAATGAAAATAAAAACAAAGACAAGTCGAATATCGTAAAATGGAATTGTTTGTAAATTTCATTTTTACAATACTCTCAACAAATCTTTCATTTTGCGAAACAACACTTTCAAACATATTTTCGCAAATCATTTTGAAAAAATGACTTACTCTTCACGCATCCAGTATCCACTTTTAATCCATTTTTTATCGAAGAAGCATTCAGGAATTCACTTTGTTTTTACCTTGAAGAACAAACTCCATATAAGGCTTTGTGTAAAAAATAATCAATCCATTTTCAGGATTTCGATTTTTCGCAATTTTTTTCAAGCTTTATAAACATTGCTTAAACTGTCTTTTTTGTAGCTTACGATTATAATTACGCAATTTCTAGCTTTCTTATACAAGAGAAAAAGCTCCGCTTTGGGGACGTGCATTTTATAACTTTTTTATGAGCAAAGATGCTTAAATGTTACACACATTCGAGAAATCCAACTATATATTTGAGTGTTTCATTTTTAGTTAGTTTTTGACGATTAAGTTCTTTATCACCATCAAAGAATTTTAAAATAGTACACTTCTAAGCGTTTTTATATTATACGTACGCAGTTTTAATAATCACATCTCGAGTCTGATTTAAAACTCTTACTTTTTCGTATCAATAAAAATGGATAAAACAAATGTCTTTTCAAGCTTTTCAAATCATTCTGTTTAAGACTTTTTAACAAAAACAAATTGCTACAGTGACTATTATTGAAATTCATCTCTCTCGATATGGACAAAATTATCTACACCTCTGAAATTGGAAAAACAATAGCGTATAGACAGAGGTATGAACACTCTTAAATTGTACATTTTTTATTATCCAGAACTATACAAAACATACGTGTTTAATCTGTGCAACAGTGTCGTGACTCGATAACTACGACACCACTCGCTTATTTAACATCATCTCAATTCTCAATTTTGAATACAGCAGAAATGGACGCTCAACGAGTGAATTTTAAAAGCCTAGTTTCTAGAGTTCATGAAAAAGTGTAGGCCACAATTCGCAATTAATCGACAGCTTTCAAGGAAATATTTCTTTTCAAAATTTCTAAACATTGCTAAATTCAAAGAAAACGCAATTTACGAATAACCTAATCTAATTTAATTTTATATTCGTTAAAAAGTCTAGGTGTTGAATTAGTCGGGAAATATTTTAACGTCTACGTTCAAACAGTCTTTTTTTTTATCCAAATGCACATTTTCTGCCGGGTATCTCCCAAAAATAAAATATATTTGAAAAACAAGACCTTGGGAAATATAGAGACTATGCATTGATGGTAATTTTTTAATTTAGCAGATACCCGTTGCAGACAGTTGTGTGATGCTTAGAAATGATTCTTTATTCTCAGGATGTCCACGGATTGTGAGTCAAATTACAAGCTTAAGATTGCACTTAAATATTGAATTTAAAGAAATTATTGACTTAATATATCTTTTATATTATAATTTCCCCGATCGGTAGACATCCTGATTCCAGTATAATCATTCTTGATACCTACTACTTAATTAATTCGATACCTTCATATACAAACATTTTTTTTTCATTTTTATGTACCGCTATGCGTATTTACGTATGTACATAGATACATTAAATCACTCACTGGATTACGCGTAACTACTAGATTAAAGAATTAAAATCGAAAGTGATGTCTGATCAAACTTGCCAGAACTTGTCGAAAAAATCAGTTACCCAAAGTCGTTGTTTCACAGTGAGAACGATTCTATAATAATTCTAATAACGATCAAAGAATCTACTCTCTACGTGACTTGTCACTCAGTTCCCCTTTTTCATTTCTAGTCACTAGTTTTCTTTTTCTCTCAGAGAAACAACATATAAACATGTTAAAATAATGATTGTTAGCGAATCGACGTAAGCGTTAAATTTACAAGCATATGCCTACCACGAACTACGACTCGAGAAAATATCGCGAAATGCGAGCCTCGTTATTCCTCATTTTTCATACACCGACTTTCGTTGTTGCACACACTTTCTCTCCCTGCGTGTTTCAAAGAAAATTATCAATTGGAATTGTTCACAGAATGCGAATGTTGTTTATTTGTACAAGATCTTTGAGTTTTTCTTGACTTTTTTTATGTACAATAATAAATCAATAACACAGCCCAAACTCATTACTAACTTTCTTTTAAATACAAATACTCTTCACCTGAGAAAGACATCTTTTACCAGTACCTCTTGATTGTGAAATCTTTCTCTATAATTTTCCTTCAAAGACTCGCGAGTAAATTGTGTGAACCCTTTCTGCAGAATGTTGTACTGAAACGCAATTTTTTATCTTTACTTGTGCCTTTTATTTTTAATTGACCGACTCTTTAGAACAAGAGATAAATCAAGATATTAATTATAGCATCGAGTCCCCGATTGAAAACGTGGTCCCGTTTAAAAAAAGGCCTCGGTTTAACGTGCGTTTCAGCGATCGAAAAATCTAATTTCAATAGCAGGAGTCAGCGTACAATTATCCAAGACAAAAATCACATGGAAAACCTTCAGCTGGTGGGCGTCACCTGCGAGACAGTGAATGGTGTCACTTGGTACAGAAAACACCTATTGCACACTCGCACTGGCTTTGTGTGTCCATAACGTGGCAAGGGGACATTGTTGCTGCTGCAGCGCCCACAAAATACATTACCACAATTTCTACAATGATGCCTGCGTCGCACAACCGTAAATCCCGCCTGGCAAGCCATGCACCTCGGCGCATCATTATCTGGAACCCACGCTGGTGCCCGCTCCACACATTCCTCGCCTCTTTCAGTCGTAGGGGAAACTAAAAGAATTAAAATTTCTATTAGTGATCAAGCAGACACAATTTTCTGCAATCTAGTTCAACACTATTTATTCAGGGTGGCCGTTTTAATCGAGGACATAAATTCCCGGTCATTTCCCGTTTTTTCCCAAAATCATAATGGCTCATTTTAATTTAAGAGTCCAACATTGCTAAATATTAAAAAATTGATCTTTTATATACAAAATTTCAAAAGGAATGGGTTAAAAATGGAATATTTTAGATTAAAACAATATTAGAATTTTCACATTATACTTTTACATGCCGGAACAGACCTAAACTGTGTACATTTTAAATTTGAAGAAAAAATATAACACGAAGGCCTACACTACCGTCGGAAATTGTGCGCACGACTCGCGTGAGCGCTATTAAAAATCACCGCTGACTTCGAACGACGATATTTCGGCGAAAAAATGGGATAGGGCATTTTTTAAAAAACAGTTGGAAAGCTCATAAAATTCCACGTCTATTGGTACACAACAAATATTTTTTTGACCTTCTGAAAATAGTGCAGCACTTGAGAAATTAAAAAAAAAAAAATTCAAGATTTTCTCAAATTCAACTTTTCGCACGACCTAGAAAATTTTTTTCAAAAACCTGAAAATTATACGACATGGAGCCTGAAATCTTTTCTTTAATTTAAGCCAAGAAAACTTAAAAAATCTTCATGGGTGCCCGAGATATGATTAAAAATGTTCAATCGTATCTGAGCTCAATTTTAATCGACGATCACGGTTCTCGGGCGGTCCGCTGCTCGTTTCCTTCGTTGAGGCAGGAATTTTTGAATTTTGAATTTTTGGTTCTCTTCATTAGTAATTTTTATTTCAAATTATGGTGAATGAAAAAAAAAAATATTTATTGTTATTTGTGAGTGTTGACAATTATTTGAATCTAATATTATCTCCATATTAAAGAATAGGACAATGTCCACTTAGGCGCCACCTCTGTGCGTGGCCTATTCGGTCCTGCCTCAACGAAGGAGGCGAGTAGAAGACCGCCCGAGAACCGTGACCGTCGATTAAAATTGAGCTCAGATACGATTGAACATTTTTAATCATATCTTGGGCACCCACAAAGATTTTTAAAGTTTTCTTGGCTTATATTAGAGATAAGATTATAGGCTCCATGTCGTATAATTTTCAGGTTTTTGAAAAAATTTTCCTAGGTCGTGCAGAAAGTTGAATTTGAGGTAGAAAATTTGAGAAAATCTTCAATTTTTTTTTGAACTTCTCAAGTGCTGTACTATTTTCAGAAGATCAAAAAAATATTTGTTGGGTACCAATAGACGTGGAATTTCATGAGCTTTCCAACTGTCTTTTAAAAAATGCCCTATCTCTTTTTTTCGCCGAAATATCGTCGTTCGAAGTCAGCAGTGATTTTTAATAGCGCTCACGCGAGTCGTGCGCACAATTTCCGACGGTAGTGTATGACACTTGCCGAATTTAAATAAGTTTTCTCGAAAACGGTCTTTGAAGTTCCATTTTCAGAAGTGCCTGGATAACAAAAACTATAATTTTATTATGCCAATTATTAGTAATTATTATTATTATGCTTGAAATTCTCAAATATACCTATGCAAATTATAAAAGGAACATTCATTTTTGAATGACACATGCACTTCAAAATCTTACATAAATGTAAAATGATCTTCGATTTTTTAACTGAGATGGTTGGTAACACTAAGCGCAATTCAAAACAAATTTTTTCGAAGAGTGAGACGATATTTATCGCAAAATTATAATAAAGTATAGAAAATTCCCGGCTATTTCCCCGTGCTTGAAATTTAAGGCTAATTTCCGCTTTTCTCGGTCAGTAGACACCCTGTTAAACAAACGGATTTAGATTAATTGAAATTTCAATAATTAATAACAACTTAATTAATTAAACGGATTTAGATTAATAATAAACCTTGAAAATGATCAAGCAAATGATCAACATTGAAATTAAAAATTGTTCAATTAAATTGAAATTACATTTCAAAAACCTTTTTTATTTAAATTAAAACAGTTTAGAATTAAAAACATGAAATTGAAAAAAATGGCAGTGACAGGGATCAGAGCTCAACAAAGGGGAAATAGGGTAATTTTTTCACAAAAAAGGGGGGAAAATAGCGACAAGATTAAATATTTATTTTTATACTTAGAAAAGAAGGAAAACAATCTTTTCATAATAAATTGTATAGTTTTGAAATAATGTTGAATAATTTGTTATGATTTTTGCCATTAAAATTTTTTGTTCATATTGAATATACTCAGGACGTGGAAAACACATTCAAGGCGAAATGAAAAAGCTCGATAAAACATCAAATTTCTTAAACATTATAAGTATAGTTATTTATGTACAGGTATAAGTATATAATCACATAAGTATACTTAAATATTTCTGTACAATTAAAAAATATATCAAGTTTCAGCGAATTAAATATTTTACACTAGCACTAAAGGGACGTGCGCGATCCTCGTCTTCACGTTCCTGGATTTTTATTTTATAACAAAAATTTATTTTTTGATAATGCATAATAACAAAGTTTTAAATATTAAGAGTCATGGGTACAAATTTTTAAAACGAAATCTCTTGAAATTCTTTTGAATCTGTTAGAATAACTTAAATTCTTATAAACTATAAAATCTTAAAATCATTTGACATTTTTTTGTATGTCCTTCATATCCCTTGAAATTCGTAGAAATCCCTTGAATTGAAATTGATTTAAGTTCTTTAGAAACACGCTAAAACCCACTGTAATGCCTAGAAATCTTTGGAAATAGTAAAAATCCATTAAAACATGTAGAAATCATTTTAAATTCTATAAATGCGTGACGGCGAGCATCCACGTACCTGTATATTTATTTTCTAATATTAAGAAAATGATATTTAGAAATCCAGAACAACAAATTTTGTAATATTTAGAGTTCCAAAATTTTTTGAAAATAAATCTCTTGAAATTGTGAAACAACTTAAAATCTTTATATCATTTGATATTTTTGTATGTCCTTCGTATCTCTTGAAATTGTTTAAATTCGTAGAAATTCTTTGAAATAAAAGTTATTTGATAACCCGAAGTTCTCTAGAAATAGTTGAAACCCATTATAATACCTAAACATTTTTGGAAATCGTAAAAATCTATTGAAATATGTAGAAATCATTTGAAATTATATAAATGCATGATTGCGAGCGTTCATAATTTAAGAAATTATTAATTCTAGCTAGTAAGATATGTGTGAAAAAAACTTTCTTGTTTTTAATATTTTCATGGATGCCAATATTTTTTACTTATCTAAAGATCTTCACTGTTTCAATAAATATAGTTAGTTACATGTCATTAAAATTTAAATCGAATTTTTTTGAAATCTTCCATTGAAAATTGTTTATAATTTAAAAATGTAAATGCACAGTTGAATTTAAAACGTTTAGAAATGTTCTAATATTACAAAATCAAAATTGTTCAATTTTAAACGCTTATAATTTGGAATTGTCTAAGCACTAAAAATAGCATCTATCAAATAATTGTTAAATGTACGAAGTGAAACCAAAAGACTTCACAATGAAAATTTTCAAATTAAATCCTTAGGGCTAAAACAATTTTAAATACAGAATTGTTTTAATTATTAAATAAAAAATACAGTTTGTTTGGTTTTACGTTGGCCTCAAAGAAAAGCGTAGGTTTCTTCACTTATGAAAAAGTAAGAGGAAGGGCGTTGTTTCAATTTTGATAAATCTTTACATTAATTAAATTTTAAATGGAATGTATACTTAAAGAAAAATTATTTAACATCTACTGAAATTTTGTTGGAAATTGTTTGAATTCTAGAACTTATTAAATTTGTGTTCAATCGAAAAATGTTATTAAGCTCTGATACATGTAAATCTTGTCATTCTTGCTTGAATTTTAGTCAAATCGAACAATAATTGTTATATGTCTAACATAATCATAATCGTTACTCAAATTTGAACTAAAAAATTTGCAAACTGGACGACAGACCATCGTACTTTACTATAGTTAATTTTTAAAATATTTAATTTGTAAAGATTCAACGAAAAAATACAATATTTTATCTTTAAAGTTCTATCCAAATCCTGAATAGTTTAGTTTGAAATTATTCAAATTTAAAAAAGTTAAATTAATTGTAATAGATAATTCTGTATGAGAAGAGGGAAAAAGGAAAAGTTTTTCGAGAACAGGGGATAAAGGGGAATCTGAGAAACGGGAACGCGGGGGGAATGTAAGGAAGACAGTGTACCCTGCAATGGGGATCAACCTTTTTTACAAAAAGGCTGAAAGCCTATTAAAAAAGCACCCTCGAGAAAAAAAGTAGCTTTAAGCAAGCCTTGGGCTGCAAACAGAAAACTACTCTTTTTTTTTTGTTTTTCTTAACCCCCCCCCCCCCACCCGATCATAAGACGTTTTCTAATGGATGCTACCTTGATCAAAATTGAAAACCGGACAAATAGGAGCTTTTCTATTAGAGGAATTCCTTTTTTTTTTGCAGAAACGTACCTCTTTCATTTGTCGGCAGAGTTGCCACAATTTCTTCTTCGTCTTCAAGCACGTCTTGGTGTTCCAAATTTTCGGTTGAATTTAACGAATCTGGAAAAAGTACTTCTGGCTCGGTAGGAGTCACAGGCTCTTCTTCCTTTGCATCCTCAGTTGTTTGGCTACTATTCATGAGGAAAACGCACTTTAGAATATTGCGAAGGTCCGAAGCGAAATTGGTTTGTAACTGGTCAGCAACGCCTGCGATGCAAACGAATAATCTATGGACCAGATCTTCGGAAGACCTGAAATATTGTATAAGATTAGAATCTAAATTAATCAGGGTGGCCGTTTTAATCGAGGGGGAAAAATCCCGGCCATCGAACATTTTTCCCGGTTATTAAAGAAATCCTTTATGATGAACAGCAGTTAATACAATAAATTGATTCCGTAAACTGTCTGATCAACAATTTTTCGAATAAAAAATGTTATATTTTTTGCTAAAATTAAAGACGGAGACCAATAGTTTAAAGATTTTTTTAATATTCGATGTGATCCTTTCAAATCAGGCACATTCTACACTTTAGGTCGCAGAATTTCTCGAGGAAAAAATGTGTTATTTTTTGAAGAAATTATAGACGAAACGTATTTTTCTGATTTGAGAGAACAATATTTATACGAAATTATGAGTATTTTAATCTTATTGTATGTTTCCAAAAATATACTAATTGTTTCTTTGAACATCGATAGATTTTGACATATGAAAATCAATTATTCCGAAATTTGTTTACAGAATCTGCTGAGATTTTCACTTTACGAACTTTTTTCCAAGGTGGCGCAAATTAAACATTTTTAACTTAATTTTTTAAAATTAATTATTCTTGAAAGTTGTTTAAAGTGCCTCTTATAGAAATATCCTGACTTTTTCAAGTTTTTACTTAATCCCTGATTTTTTTTCTAATCAACGAAATTCCCTGGCTTTTCCCACATTTTCACGTTTCTTCTGACTTGTGGCCTCTGTTTTTCGAAATCTGCGGAAGTTTGCAAACAGTTCAGAATTAACAAAATCGCCACACTGAGATTTGTTTGAAAATATAGTCTTTCACAAAAAAACCAACACATATATTTTGCCAATTTTATGTTGAATTTTCCCTTTATTATGCAAGACATCCTTCGAGTTTTATGCAGGCTAAAAATTATTTCTGGAGGTCGGATAATTTTTTTTTGAATTGAATTAAAATTTTTGTCTCGTAAATGATATGCAAATATCATAAATGAGAAACAAGTCTCCCCGCATGAAACTCGCTGGATTGTGTTCCTTATAAAAATAGTATTTTTATCTTCAAGCTGTTTTCGAAAAAGGACAGTAAGTCTTGCCAGAGTCTGGAACCAGAATTTGAATATCTAAGTCAAAAATTATCCAAGTTTAAAGAACATTTCTTCCATTTTTTACTTCCTCGTAGAGGAAACTTTAAAATGGTAACAATTTTTAAAAACTGTTAATTGAAAGTTCAATTGCAAGTTCCTCAATTAAGAAATGTCACACTTTTTTGTGAACACGAAAACTTGAAGGCAGTTGCAGATAAATTGATGAAACTTGGAGGGCTTATTTTAACTACTTATATCCTAAAACTGACCTTAGGATTTATAAAAATATTTATTATCTTTTTTTAATATTTAATATTTTAAAAATGGGTTTTTGTAGTAAAATTCTTTTCATTAACATAATTCAACGTTGATGCAAGAAAATAAAAGATTTTTTGACTCAAATATTAATACAGTTGATTAAAGAGTGAGGAATTTACGGTTATTTAATAAATAACCATAGGAGTTTTGTTGATTAAAGAAGAATCAACTGACTTATAATATTAATTTTTTAAATTTTACTCAAAAACAAGGAAATTATGGTCATCTAGAATATTTTTAAAATCGGGGTTTTATAGTTAAACATTTTTTATTAACATAATTCGAAGTTAATGCAAGAATAGAAGAGACTACTTAATCCGCGAAAATTTGACTGACCTATTTGCATTGTTTTATTTGGACTTCCGCCCTAAGGACCAATTTTTAAACTACTAAAAACGTGTTTTAATAAAAACTTTTAAAACTCCCGGTAATTTTCCGGTCCAGCGGCCACCTTGTAAATGCTTTTTCCAAAATATCATAATACAAACCTAAACTTTGCTCGTATCTGATTCCTGTTTGCTATTTCAGCAGCTTGCATAGCCAGTGCAATCTCTTCATCATCCTGGCAATCGCTTTGGAATTCGCTAGTCTCGGAACTCGATTCACAACAACTAGAACAACTGGAACTAGAATCCAAATCCGCTCTCTGAGCCAAAGCATGTTCAAGAGTCGAAGCCTGAACTTTGGAAACGATGGAAGTGCTGATGAGTACAGGTCTCGCATATCTTCGAGAATCCTGATGTTCATGGTACCGGAATGGTTGTGGCTCTATCAGAGAGCTTGGCTCCACAACTAAACCACTTTTATCAGTTCTTGGTCCCAAACCATCGTTTATTAAATCACTTGAGCTTTGAGCACTCGCCCTTCTCTTCGCATGTTCCGATCTTACATTCATTCTCTCGTACTTGTCTCTCTTATCAGAGTCTTTCCTCTTCATTCTCGCAATTTTCTCAGACTTCGATCTTCTATGGTCGAGCAATTTTTTATTCTGAGGCGACGAGTTTCGGTGTATTCTTTGGGTGATTCCACAAGTCTGTCGACCTGAATTAACACTTCCTCGGGCCTCAAAATGCTGCAGTCTTGGACTCGAATGGGGACTGTGACTACCGAAGTTGGGCATTTGCCTCGTGTTTTGACTAGGATGCAAACTAGCGCCCAAGCTCATCAATCTAGGATTAAGACGATCAGTTGAATTCGAGCGAGAACTCTCAGTACTCGTGGGCAGATGAATGCTTTGAACATTAAACGAGATACTCTGTCGCGGTTCCACATAAGCCTTATGATCACTTTTTCTCTCATATTTACGCTGTCGTTTCCTCTGTTTCTCCTCCCTCGTTCTCTTGGCTATAATTTTTTCCCTCGCAAACTTATCAATCTTGCTGCCAATCTTTTCAATGTTTCGTGAAGTCGAAGGGCAGTTCTCACACTTGAGATCGTTCCAGAATTCCTTCCTGGAAGACGAGGCGTCAATATTAAGGTTCAAATTCTCCCAGTTCTCAGAGTAGTTTATCTGAAAACTGGGTTGGTTCGCGTCACAAACGGAAATCTGACCATTTCCGTACGCAACGCCAATGAACTCTTCGTTTGATCCATCAAAGGTCGACGATATTCTGGTTCCATTTTTCGCTGGCTCCACGCCATTGGTCGTCAGTGAGGCGACTTCTATTGAATGCTCCATGCCCTTTGCGCTTCGTAGACTGCAAATACAGGAATTTTCAGAAATTGTAGAATTTTTTCTTTTGGGGGAGTTTAAATTTGAACAAGAGTAACTCGTATTTTCTTCTATGTCTTCACCCTCAAAACTTTGACCCTCGTCGGGTTCTATTTCGTTCGTAAAGGTCTTTTTCTCCTCGGGACTTTTGTCATAAAGACTCGTATTTTCTGACGATATCACTGTGCAGATTCCCGAATCAGTCTGTTCTGAAATCTCATTCAGAGACTCCCCGTCCAGCAGGAGATTGGACAGTGTCTTATTCGCCGCAGATATGAGCCTCTTGGAGTCTAAATCAGGCAACGAATTCTGAATGTGCACAGTCTCACCTGTAACATTATTCTCGTGGGAAACTTGATTCAATAAATATTGAGTTTGCGGAACCTCGATGTTCTCTGAACTCCCGAGCATCTGCGTTATATCAGAACTCAGATAATTCTCGACCCCTTCTCTGCGAACGAAATTTTCTTGACCACTGGAAGAACTGCTGTCGGAACTTGTCTGTCTTATACTACGTGGAATGTCTTCTCGCTCCACTGGAGCCTTAATTTCGGAAACCTCGACCTCGTGTAAATGATTTTCGGAAATATTCTCTCCCTCCTTTGATACTCCAACCCCGTTGTGGATCCTCGTTTTCTCCTCGTCATTTTGTCGCTTCTCAACCTCGTCAGACAAGTCGATTTGTCCATTCCCTTGGTCCAAAATTTGAACCACGTCATTGGCGACTTCGTCCATATTGCTGCCTGTATTTCGCGTCACTGTATAGAAATCGACGATAAAGTCTTTGCAATTTGGGTAGCCGGTATAAAAATTGTGAACGAATTCTTCGAGATCGGGAACATCCTGGCACGTCGTAGTACCAGTTTGAGTCATTGATGCCGATGGTTCTTCATTCGAACAGAGAAGTTTTTCGAGCATGTAGAGTTCTCGGTTGTTTAAAGTCCAGAGGAGTTCTCTGATTTTGAGGAGAAGAGTCTGCAAAATAAAATTATGGAGAATTGAAATAAACAACAAAGTAAAAAGTAGAGGTGTGCAGTCATTTGTTTGAATTTTCATTGAAAATTTGGACCTCTAGTAAAAAGACATATATCAATCTGTTATTACCATGTACAAACTTACCCTAAAGGGTCTAAACATTTCGCTAATATTCTCGGGAGAATTTAGACAGAGAGGTCCTCCAGGGGGGGCTAATAAACCAGAAACAATAGCTAAACGTGGAATTGTAAACATCAAGGCCGGCTCGTAGTTGTCCACATCCGCCTGGTTCAATAATCCTCTTTCGAGAGCTCTTTGAAGAGTTTCCGAGAATAAAACGCACACGAGTTCCTGTTGTTCATACTCTTTTGTCGACTTCACTGGTACCATTGCTCCAACATAACAGAGTTCAAAATCGGCAAATAGTCGATCAAAGATCTTTAAAGACTCTATCAGCTTTTCTATCGAAGGCTCCAGTGGATTCTGGACCTGAGAAAGATACTTTCGTAGTATGATCAGAAAAATTACCTATAACCTAGACTAATCTTAACTTAAAAAATTGAAACATTGAAGAAAAATTACCTTTAGGTTCATATGGCCTTTTAATGCATGTTCTCTCAACAGATTTCTAACAATTTCGAGCGACTTTGTGAGAGCCTTCGCCAATGGTCGCATTGCAGAACTTTCAGCTTCTCTATTCATGATCGACGAACCAGCTGCCAGACATTCAGCGCCGAACCACAGCTGTCCCGCCAAATTTTCCTGCATCACGTCGTCGGGAAATTTTACTCGAAAATCCCGATTAGCCCTGCTGTCTGGGATTAGATCATCCATGATCTGATTGCATATCGTCAAGACTTTGTCTTGGCAATGACGAAGTTGGTTTACCAAGGACGTGCATCTTTCTGGTTCTTGACGGCCATCAAAAGAATCTAGTTCACAAGCCACAGCGTTCAGGGATTCGTCAGCGTAAAAGAATTGAGCTAATAAACTCGTGTCGTCTTTCTGTTGACAAAAATGAGAACAGGGTTTTTGACGGAATTTCGATAAGAGAAGCTTTAACAGAAAAAATTACCATAATGTCTTGCAACATTAATAGAAAGGGTCTACGTCTGAAGGACTTTAGAAGTGAGGTTTATTAATTTTCGAATAAAAAGTACAAGTGAAGGGATACCCCACTACTTATTATGTTCTACAATAAAATCTTTTGTAGAACAAGATGATATTGCAAAGTAGAGAAACTCGATAGGCTTGTATAGCGAATAACGAATGTTATTGGTAACTTAATATCGTCTTCATTGCGATTTTATTTCTCAGTTACGGCTGCCAGGGTCATTATGGTTTCCTTCACACAAAGTTCACGTTTTATTTTTCATTCACAGGTGAGTGCTTTTTTTATTTTCACAAACAAAAAACTTTTTCAGGCTTAACAGTCCATTAGAGAAATAATGTGCGACTTTAAGGATTTAGGGGAAGAAAAAAGTATGATGAAAGAAGAATAATCACAGAAAATAAAAACTGAACCTCAAAATGAACAAAAATATGCTCTCATTAAAATTGTTAAGGCCATGCTTGAAAGTTACGATGAGCTGAAGTCTTTCAAACTTGGGCCAATTTGTATGAAAAGAAAACTGATTTTGAATTATTCTTGATATATTACGCCACTTTTGTTGATTACATGAATAAAATTCAGAAAAAAGTTAAGAACCACAATCAATGAAGGAAAAGTTGTAGCAAATTTTTAAAGCAGTGCATTTTTAAGAGACCAGAAATAAATACAAACAAAATATAATAATTAAGGAAATTTCAAATTTAATTAATGAACCAGTGAATTCCGTATGTGATTTTCTATAACAAATAATGAGATTCTTTAACCTTTAACATGTGAGAATCTGAAAATTATTCAACAGCTCTTTTCTCGAGAGCTATTTTAAAAACACTTTCTCTCCCAAATATTGATTTGGGAAATTCCTATCTTTCGGGCTGAAAACTTCGAACCCATTGTGGAAATACCCACGCTGGGTATTTGTCTCGTGATACCTGGAAACTCCGGCATTCAAAATTTGTTGACCTTGGCTATTGTCTACTTTTCCTACGCGGTCGAGCGAATACTGACATTTGTCAAAGGAAAACTGCTTTTTACATTGACTCTGAAGAATTTACTGCACATTCAAACTGAATCCTTTTGTCCGTGTGTTCCTATTTATTACCGTAATTATCTTGTCATTAGATTGCCATGGAAATTCTTTTCAGGTTACAATTTTATAAAATCGAATTTAAAACGATTTGAATCTATCAATCACTATTGTCAAACCTATTGTCAATTTGTATTTTCTTGGACTAGGGCTGCTTCTCTTTCCTGAGGAAGTGACGTCACTGATGATTAGAAAGTGTATAATTGATTCACTGTTACATGGTCACAAAGCTCCAAGGTTTGTTAAAAAAAACATTTCAGTTCAAGAATACCATTTTTATTGTTTAATGTTAATATAACTAGATTTAAAGGGAAATCATATTTATAGAAATAGAGTTTGTTAGTGAATTAAGAAATCTTTTTAAATCATAAATAGATCAATGTGTCTATAATAATTGTTTTAAAATAATTTTACTTAATTAATGATATTGAATCGTGTTTGGTAAGCGTCAACTGCGTTGTTAAAGAAAGATAATCATATTATAATAATGGTTTATTTTGAATTTTTTAGTTTAGTTTGAATTTAACGATCTTGCTAAATATTCGTTTTTTTGGTTAATAATTAATTATATTCACTGAAAATGTAACTATTTAATTTTTGGCTGAAAATTGATGTATTATGTTGAAAACTCTTCTTTTTTTGGTAGAAAAATAATTTACTTGGTTTAAATTTAATCCTTTTTGGTTAAAAACGCAAGTGCTTGGTTGAAAATTAACCTGTTCTGCGGTTGACGATTCTACCATTTCGTTGAGAATTTATATTTTTTGTTAAATTCGACTGTTTTTGATTTGAAATTGAAATCTTGTTTTTTGTTGAATTGTCAGCTATCACATTTTTTGTTAAGAATTAATCTTTTATCAGTTGAAAAATCCCCTACTTGGCTTACAGTTGAACTACTATGTTAAAAATTAATTTTTGTTGGTTAAAGATTCATTACTTTAGTAATTAGTTGAACATTCAACTATTTGGTCGTAAACTAACTTTTTCTAAAAATATTTTTGGGTTGAAAGTTCAACTGTTTGTAGGCCATTCCTCTTCTTTGGCTTGTACATTCGAAAATTTGGTTGAAAATTAACAAGTCATCTTTTTTGGTCAAAAATTCAACTAGTTTGTTGGAAATTCGTCCTTTTGGATTGAAAATTCATCTTTTACGGAAGAAAAAATCTTTCTTGGTTGAAAATTAATCTCTCTTGGCTGACAATGCACTTTTTTGTCGCAAATTCAACTTTACGGTTTTAAACTTAAACTGTCTTCAAAAAATGTATGTAGTTAAAAAAAACTAAGAGACAGTTATTTACCGTCAAAGCATTGAAGAATAACAGTTAAAGAACTAGAATAACAATGACAAATCCACTAAAAAGCCATATGTTATTTTTTGTAACAAAATAGAAAAAGCAGCATGACTTATATTACGGACAAAGATAAAGTATAGAGTGGCAAAAAATATAATCCGCTTGTTTTGAAAGTCACGGAACAATATTGCAGAGTTCCGTATAATAACCTTCAAATTATATGTTTTATAATATCGCAAGTTGGGCAAGGTAGTACATGACAAACGGTTCTAAATTTTATGCCGTCAGTTACATTTTCAACGACGGACAATAAAAAAAGAAAAGACAAAATCAGGAGACGAGCAAACTACTTTAATATTTATTGGCCAAGTTTGAGAAACTAATCAGCCGGGGAAACTGCAATAAACAAGGTCCTCGCTCAACACCTCGATGAGTGATGCTTCATAAAGAAAATAATAACGCAGGAAGCTCTTCAATTCTTTATAAAAATCTTTTGAGCATTTCTTTAAAATTTTAATCTGATCCGAATGTTTAAAATTGGATTTTCAAAACAGTGTGGAATTTAAAAGATACACGAATTTTTAAAGCTGAAATCAACAGAATAATTCCAATGATTGGATCGCGTGCAATTAATTGATATGCGTGGGAGTTCAGTGTGTGCGTACGTTCATTTACATTGAATCGAGATCGAACAGTCGGAAAATCAGAGATACAATAATTTTCATGTTTGTCGTTGATTTTCAGCTATTCTTACTAAATTGAGTAAATTAATTTTATTTATTTGTATAATCTTATTCATCTGCAAATGATATCAATATAAAGCCAAGTTTATATTGATAAAAATCCATGTCAAAAGGTAAAATGCAACGAATACAAAATTTAAGAGTCTTAAAAATAGAACAAAGATTTTCGATTATTATTGGCAAGAGAGTTGGAATTGTTTCCTGAAAGTTAAGATTAAATCGAGTTTGAAAGGACAACGTCGACTTCCATTAAAAGTTTCAAAATGGAAATGGTTGTGCATACATTGATATTAAATGAAGTTTTACTTTTAAACTTTGGTTCGTGTAGCTACAGTCTTTTGAGATATTAGGCTTTTCAGAGCGTGTGATATAAGTGTTAAACTATAAGTATGTGCACATCATTCCAGATAAGAGTGCAGTCACTTTTTCCGATTATCTGTGTTGAGGATGTTTGAATTGAAAAATGGCCTTCGCATGACTTTATACACATTCTGGATACACAATAGTAACCGGTCTGCTCCAGAAAACTTAATTTTTATTAATTCTGTAATCTTATCAATGATAATACGTTTATCATACTGAAATTAATTTATATTTGGGAAATCAATTACCGGCTAATTCCATATTATCCAAAACAAAACGAATTTTGATTTGATAAGTGGTAAATGTCGTTGATTAACTTTTCTATTTTGAGAATAAAAAAAATACATGCGATTAAAATTTTGCTAGCCAGATTAAACTTGCATTTTGTTACTTTAAGCGAGAATATTAAATTTCTATTTAGAGAAAAATTTAATAAAAAATGAGTTTTAGACGCCGAACAACATACTAGAAATCTTTAGATTGAGAAATAATTTGACTTGAGAAAAAATTAAAAATTATTTTCTGGATGACTCCCAAACTTTTAAAAAGAAACCTAATGCTATATTAATTTTTTTTAATAAAAAATAAAATAGTCTGCTTCGAATAGGAAAATTGTTATTATGTATATTGTTTATAGAACATGTTTGAAATCTTAAGAAGAGGTCACTTATCAATTATTTATGAACTGATGGATTTTTAATGAGCTATGAAACTGAGGCTTTACTATGTTGCAGATTTAGTTATGTTTAGTTGAAAGGCAAAGATTGTTGGCATGAACAACTTACACGAATGCAGAAATATGTATATAAATCGAGTGGTACGTTTGCGAGTCTATATCTCGCAGAGTGATCGCACACAGGAATGAGTCACCGGGATGCGTAATATTATTTACCCTCCTCATGCTGTCGTTAAACTACCCTATTCTATAGAGCCACATGTTCAAAACGAAATAGACCATCCCTTCTGACAGAAAATTTCAAATCCTCTTTACTTTTCTCATATACTTACACCAAATATTCTTTCCAAATCAAAAAATTAAAAATTCGCGGTGTGTCAGGAAATTTGAAATTCCCGAGTGTTCCCCACCACATTTTTCCCCCGCCGAATTTAAATGTTTTTTTGTTGTTGTAATTTTTCGCAAACCAAAGCATGAAATGAGAATTTTAACACATGGCTCAACGTGTTTTCATTTGAAGTAATAAAAACTGAACTGCAAGTTAAAACATTCAAAAATGCAGCTCTTGAATTTTAAACTTTTGAAATTGAAATTTAACAATTTTTTAATTCAAATTTATTGTATTCAATTTCTCGATAATTTACGCGCATAAAATAGAAGCTATTAACATTTTTCAATTGAACAATTTTGAATTAAATGCAGTAACATCGCAAAATTTTTTAACTTTTATAAATTGTACAGTTCAAAGATTCAGATTCAGTTCTAAAACTATAAATCCAAATTATAATTTTCGAGGCATCAACATTTTTTTTCTTCATATTTTGAAATAGGCTCTTAAAATAATTTTTTTAAAATAGAAAATAATTATTAATTTTCTTAGGAATATCAATACAATTTTTCTTATTATCTTGACATCTTACAAAAGCCTTAAATAGTTTAAAAATTTTATTTAAAAATGTTGAATCTACATTTTATTTTAAATTACTTGAAATCATTTCAAGTATTAAATTATTAGTCGAATATTGCAAACAATTAAATAATTGGTCTTTTTATTAATTAAACAATTTCAAATTGAATGGGTTAACAATGGAATATTTTAGACTGAAATAATATTCGAATAGAATTTGAAATTTTATAAAAGCTTTTAATTGTGAATCTATTAATTTGCACTCATTTTAAAATTGAATATAGTTTATTAAGTTTCACTCGAACGTTGACATTTGTTTAACTTTCAAATTGAAACACTTCAATGTTTAACGTTAAAATCCCTAAATTATTTAATTTTGAACGGATTCATAATCGTCTTGCAGAATCAATTGTTAAATTATACTTACAGTTGATCAACCAAAAAAGTCTTTTTTATAAAAAGATTTCAATATCAAAACTGTACGCTTAAAAATGAAGATCTAAAACATAAAATTTGTGAATTAAAACATTTTAGAATTACGCATTGAAAACGGAATATCACAATTATTGTGATATGAAATGTATAATATTTCAAGTGATTGGACAGCTTTTTTTTTTCTAAAAATTGGTAAAATTCCGGGTAAAAAAATAAATTCTCTGCAATTTGCCGGTTTTTAAACATGTTCGGTTTCCCGGTCCAGTGGCCACCTTGTAACATGAGGGACCATCCATAAATTACTTCACGCAATTTTCCAATAATTTTGACCCCCACCCCTATGTCACGCTTTTTCCGACTTTTACCTATAGTTTTTCGCCATTATGTCACACTTGGCTAGACACTTGTATGGCCCCTAATATACACTATACAGATACAACATTTATGTCGAGAAGAAAACAATAATTACTTAGTTACACGTGCCAAACTTATCCGCAATCACAGACTGATGTGATCAATATTAATCAAAACAACATTGCCGATTACGAGTATAACACCACCTGTTTATCGATGATTGCTCAAGTTTTTAAAATGTTAATTATATGAGAGTTGAATTTTTTCTTTCAACTAGGTTGAAAGCTATCGGAATTATCTATAAAATAAGCTAGGATGTAGTCAGTTCGTCCATTTTTTGACCAAGAAATTGCAAAAGTAGTGTGAATTAAAATTTAATATGATAAATATTTTCAATGCCCTCGGGATCATTTAAAGGTAAATTTTTATAAAATCGCACCAACTTATCACCAATATTATGAAAATGTTTACTTGCATGATGGAACATGTTTAAAGTTGAAACAAGAATGTTGAATAAATGTAAATAATTTTTCTGCCTTTATTTCATATAATATATCAGTTGATGAGATGTCTTCGAATTTCTCCAACTTTTTTCTATATTATTATTATTATTATACCATCAAGTCATTTCCCTTTCTGGGTAGGCATGACTCGCTCGGTTGGAAAATAGTAATGTGGGGGAGGAGGTACAGATTTTGTAGATTGATATAGAATTTTCGTGTTATTTATTTAAATTTTTTGCATAAACTTTGTAATATGTTTATTATAATAGTATTGATTAAATTTTAGTTAGAAAACATTGAAATTTGTATTATGTTTGCAATATCCTTTTAGTAAAGTGGCAAAATGCCTTCATCTTAGCTTCTTTTATAGAGAATTCTGATAGCTTTTAACCTATTTAAGAGAAAAATGTTTAGCTCTCATATAATTAACATTAAAAAAAACTTAAGCAGTCATCAAAAAACTTTGATGGTATCATATAAGATACGTAAAGCAATCAGATTTCCCTCTCTCTGATTGTCGACTAAACAATAAAAAGATGATAAAGTAGAAAAAAGTAGGTTTGGCGATAAAAGAAAAGAAATTTCCCGGGGTTTTCCCAGTACGTTGTCTACAAATCAATCTTTTTTTTTAGTAAATCAAAACTGAGCCTGATTCAAAATGATTTGTTAAGGAATTCTACAAGCTTCTAATTTTATTCCGTCTGTGGAATTAAAAGTTATGAATGAATAATACCCAGATGTCATGCGAAACCAAAATTTATGATTAACGTCAATACACACGCCTCTCAATGAGGAGGAATTCTACTTAAATTGTTGACCACGAATTTCAATTTACATGAAATTCCGTGAAACCATATAAAAAGAAAAGCCACAATGTTGGAGGCATCAAGTCTAGCGGTCTGCCAATTCGGTGTGGAATTACAGGTTGGTATCGAATTATCGTAAAGAAGCAGCGTAGGGGAGCGGCGGCGAATGCGGCGCGGTGGCTAATGTGGCGCGTTCGAGTTTTCGAATATTAACGCATTTTCTGCCTTTGGAGGTAGTTTCATTACATGTATATATGTTTTCGGCGTTACATTATTGAAAAATTGGGATAATTAAATTAATTGCCTGATATTTATGACGAAAAGTTAGTTTTGGTTCTATCGCTTGTATTGTCAGAGTAGCTAAAAACAAGTAAAAAATTACAGAAGTTTCCTGTAAACTTACAAAATTTTTTAGAAATATACTGTTCCGAGTTTCTTGAATGCTTCAAAGTTCAACATTTTGAGTAAAATTGATGAACTTTTATGCAAAAAATCTTCATTTAATACTTTTCACATGCGACTAATATGGCGCATTCGAGAATAAAATCGGCAGATAACTTGGCGCACAATTTTGTGGTTTGTTTTGCTCGGAGAATTTTGTAGTAACAAAATGCCGCTTTTTGGTTAGAAGGTAAGAAATATGTACTCAAAGTAATAAATTTTCGTTTCCAGTATGCATGAAAAAGTTTTATCCTAATAATTATCGCGTATTTTAGAGTTCTTTTAGAATAATTGTATTTTGAAATCGTTTGACCAGTTTTCGGGTTAGGTTTGTTCTGACAGAATAAATATTTAGAAGGTTTAGAGTAGTGATATTATTTGAATGTTAAATCATTATAACTGTTTTTGAAAAGAATAAATTTTACTTATTATTAATATAATTTTGATGTATTGTTTATGAAACGTCTCTAAGCTTATCTTAAAATACAAAATTTTGAGTACTCCTCAAATTATTGTGAGACAATCTGCTCTGTTGAAGAAGCATTTTTTCTTGAAGTTTCGGCAGATATAATCCCTTAAATATGTTAATAATATTAAACGTCAATACACTTATCTTATTTTCATTAAATTTTACTGATTTTTCTTCATCATTTGTTTTTTATTCAATAATTATGAACTGAAATCGGAACGCGCCACATTACCAAACAAGGGAGGACAACTTAGCGCAGATGCTCTTTTTGGAAAACACATTAATTAACTGTCTTAATTAACTTCAATTGAATTATCTTCATGCTTATAGTATTGGTAAGATATTAGCCTGAACAAAATATATTTTATGATAATATTTTACTTTATATTTGAATTTTAATCGTGCATTTTTCTTTATATGCGCCGCATTCGCCGCCGCTCCCCTACTGTAGTACGTCACAATAAATTATGAATCAGGGAATCTCGTCTGAGCCTCTGCCATAAACAGGTAGTACAATTTAAGAAAGTAATTTCAAATCGAAAGAATAATTAAAGACTTTGGCTTCTACTTTTCTCTACGAAATATAATTTTACGAGACACTCCAATCAGTTAATTAAAAATTATTCTGAGCTAAAAGTAATCCAGCAGAAAATAAAAAAAAGGCAGTATAATAAATGATTTTCAAATTTACATTATCTTGGAATCTTTAAGTTTAAATTAGAAAGTTGCGAATAGAAAGTGATAGTAGATTGAAAATTTACGTGCAATTTCGAGCGTCTGATTTTATGTACATTCCAAGAATCCAGAATTGGAAATTGAATATTGCTTAAAATGTTCAGACAATTATGGAACAAATATTTGGTTGCCGTACGATGCTAGTTGATGGCACAAATGTTTTGTAAAGTGAAATTAATAGTTGCGAACGTTTGTGTGTACAGATGCTTTCTGAATCAATAAATATTCATTATAATGGTTATAATTATAACCTTATGAGCGTGAAAAGCTTTCGTTGATGAAAACTACACTGTGCTTAAAAAAAATTATCATCGTCAAGATGATATGACAAATTTCTGATAAAGACCAAATAGATTTGTCAAATCACTTCAAGATACAAAAACTAAAGAATTGCAAACTGGAATTTCACTAAACAAATTTAAACGTTGAAATATCCTGATATTGTAGAATTTTAAAGAGTTCGATTGCATTCCACATATTTTTTTAAAAAATTTCCAACTCCTTTATTGAAAAATGATTCAATTTTAAAGAATTTATATCAACAATTATTATATATCATTATTATTTAAATGGTTTAATTCCAAATTTTTAATTTGAAATAATCCAACTATGAATGTCGGAAAAGTAAAAACGAAAACAAAAAAAGTAAAGCAGACAACAAAGGTAAAATGTGGTCAAAACTTCAAATTTTGAAAGTAATGGTTGTACCTTTTTTAATTAATTGACTTATAAATTATCTGACCAGTGGACACATTGAGTTAATCCTTATCACATTTATAACCTTGTAAGATTCAAAGTTGTCATAGTTAAATCTGTTATGCCTAAAAACACTGTTATCGTGTGTTTGAGAGAGATAAGGAAAACAATCTTTAAACAACAAAAATCATATTCCCAATGAAATTAATAATATAGTTGCATGCCTTTTCTTGACATTAAATTTATTTCGATAGTTTTCCATACCTAACTAAATTTCTCAATGAATAATAAACAACAGGATGGCCGAAAACATCATTTTCAAAATTACCTGACTTTTCCCTGACCAAATTTTTAAGTTTCCCTGACAATTAAAATCAAATAATTTCAATTAAAGAATAAAATAATCTCAGATTAAAATTAAAAAATTTATTTATTTCGATCAAAAAAGATTAACTTTCAACAGGAAGTTGAATTTACGACAAGAAAATGTGAGTTTTTAACAACATTATTAAATTTCCAACAAAATAGTTGAATTTTTAACCAAATGGTCGAAATTTCAATCAAAAAAGATAAAACCTCAACCAAAGTCAGTTGAATATTAAAAAAAAAGATGAATTTTCAATCCGAAAGGACGAATTTTATGGACAAATAGACGAATTTTTAACAAAATAGTTCAATTTTCCATGAATATGGAAGGACTTTTCAACAGAGTATTTGAATTTTCTACCTGCAGAGATGAATTTTCAAGATTCCCAAAATTTTGTCTAACCAATTTCTCATTTTCCCTGACCATTAATATTCAGAGACCAAACTCATAATCTTGTAGCATTTTTAACATAGAATCTTTTATAAACATAATACAGTTTAAAATTAAAATTTAAGAAATTTACTATCCTTGATAGTTATTTAAAGTGCCTCTCATATAAATTTCCTGACTTTTTCAAGATTTTTTTCAAATCTGTCTTTTTCCTCATTTTCAAGTTTTCACTGACCTACGGCCACCCTGAGATAATATTAATAATTAGCTTGAACACTAGAGAGTATACAACACTTTCTCCAAAACATTACACCTTTTTACAAGAATAAAAAAATCATTAGAAAACCAAGGCATAAATACTATAAAGTGTAAATCAGAATACAGGATGTTAGCTCAAATCCTCGAAAAAAATGCCCTGAAAATTCCAGGTTTTTCCAGGTATAATTTTTCATAGTACGGAGCGATTCAAATATTTCGCATTTTTCAAACGTATCGACTCAAAACCAAGGATTAATAGAATAATTAAATAATACTGAAACATAATTAATCATCCCTTGAAGTTGTCTCTAAAGTCTATTCATTTGAATAATAATTCAAACTATTTTTATTTTATCTCCTTATACTTAAAATTTAGTGCATATTTAGTTAAAATGAATGAGGGCACTGTATTAAACTCAATTTAAACCGAATAAAATTCCTAACAATTCAAGTAAAAATATTGCATTTTCAACAAGATAGTTGAATTTGCAATAAAAAAGATTAATTTTGGATTAAAAAAAGAAGATTTTCAACAAAGCACATGAGTTGTGAACCAAATAGTTGAATTTTTAACTGAAAAAGATGAATTTTCAATTGAATACTTGCATTTTGAACTAAAAATGATCATTTTTTAACCAAAAATAGAATAGTTCAATTTTCGGTTAGAAAATTATTTTCACAACAAAAAAACAACAAATTTTCAACTGAAATTACGAATCTTCAACTGGAATAGACGAATTTTAAATACAAAAAAATGCATTTTTAACAAGAATTTAACTTCCAACCAAGTAGTTTTATTTTTTACCAAAAAGATGAATTTTTAAGTAAAGTGATAAATATTTCACTGAAATATTCGAATGTTCAACCAAATAGTTGCATTTTGGACTAAAAAAGATAAATTTCCAACAAAAATTATAATAGTTAAATTTTCAGTTAAAAATATTTTCAACCAAAACGATGAATTTTGAAGCAAGAATGTATTTATAATAATAATAATATTTACCGAAAAAGACGAATTTTTAATTAAAAAAGATAAATTGTCAATAAAAAATTGAATGTTTAAACTTTCAATTAAAAAATTACATAATGTTCAACCAGAGATCCATTTTCAACGAAAAATGGTAGAATATTCAATTGGAATAGCAGTTACATTTCAAGTTACAAAAAAAACATCTAATTTTCAACAAAAAAATAACTAATTTACAAAAACCCTAGTTAGATTTTCAAACCAAAAAGATTAATTTCTAACAAAAACGACGAATTTTCAACCAAATAGTTTAATACAGTAATATTAACCTACTTCGACAAATGAAGAATCATTGTTATTACACTTTATATTGCAATTTAAACTAAAAATTAAGCACGATCTCGAAAAAATTCTGATTAAAAGAAAAGAGATTTTCAGGGTTTTCCAGGTGTATTAAAATTCATATCATATTAACTTCTTACTAGAAAATGACTCTAAATTAATTAAAACGAGTTCTGTTTCTCTCAACTTTGCTAAACAGATCCACTTGCTCCACAAAGTTTTTGGGGTAGGATCTGTCACAAATGAAAACAAGTTAGAATCAACGCATTGTTTGTGCTCTGAACCTCGTGGGCGCGTAACAGATTTAGGCCTTGTAAATAACAAGGTTTCGAGAGGTGACTAGCACGAACTAAAATTTCTAGGACTTTCACTCACAGAATTGTCGCAGACTTTTTACGAAATCCGAGCTCATCACGGGTCTAATCACTCTAATCTGACGTGCGTGTCAATCTGCGGAGTCTCCGGTCTCCTCAGATATTTTCAAACAAAGAAAGAAAAACAAGCACTCGTTGAAAGTTTGTTACATTGAAATAAAACTTTTGGGGCGATCGTCTCGGTTCGACGATTGCACTAGTCAACAAAATTGATAAGATAGAAATAGGAGCAATTGCGTGTACGTGCAATCGATCATGGAGTCTGCGACCTTATTAATTTATACCTGTGCGTGATTATCAATGGGGTTTTCTGCAAACAGGTGGTTTCCTGGAAACCGTAGCAAGGAAGCAAAACAAACACCATGTGAATTGCACCGTGAAAGAAATCGCTACGGTGAAAAGAGAGTTTGACTTGCTCTTTGTGATAGAGATTGGGGAATTAGAGAGGCTCACCTTAGGTCTGTAGAACCATTTTCTGATCGACTCCATATCGCGAGGAATCCGTATTACTCTCTCGCGAATCACTGTGTTGCTCGCGACACCCTGCCTTTTTGCATCATCACGACGTCATCATCATCTTGATGAAGTTTAGAAAGCACAAACAGTTTCGCGAACGCGCGGCCATGGATCTCTTAAACTCTTTGTCCTCTGTGCTCTGTGTGCGACGAACGCGCTCGAGGAATCAGGCGCAGCACATAGTAGATCAGAGGAGAATATCAGAGAGAAATCACGCATCCACACTGGCATTAACACCAGAAAATGAACTGGAAATGGCAAAGACGTCCATTGTCAGATTACCAGTCCCCTATCCCGAAATCGTGTCCAAACTGCGACTGATGACTGAAGGCAGGGGCGCGGGCTGCGACTCTGCGAAACATTTTTTCCCCTTTTTCCCTAGACATAACCTCTACCCAAAGTTCCTAGATTCTCACTAGATTCATAATGGCGCCATACTTGCGCGCGAGAGTTTAAATTATTAAACTCGGCAAGATCATTCTGTCCAAATTAAGAATCCTATTTTTCTGATCGATTTTCGGTTGTTGTTTATCTTACGACTTTTTCTAATATGCCAATGTGACAGTTCATTAGTGTACGGCAGTTTCATATTTTATACAACTGTTTTCAAGAAGAAGTTGTTCCTCCTGTATTGAAATGCTTTTTGATTTTCAAGTTATTAATTTTGAATTTGAGATTAAAAAGAGTGATTTTTAAAAAGAGCGATGCACAATTTGAAAATGATTAATTCTTAATGATCTGCTTTCAAGATCCTGATTTGATATTATTTCAATTTTAAACGAAGTTTTGAAAATTTAAATTGTTTAATTTTTAACGCTTCGAGTCTGAATTCATTCATTTTCAAAGGTTCCGATTCCAAACCATAATTTTCAACATTTTTAGAATGATTAAACTTTGAAGGTTCACAATATTTGAAATTCTTCGATTTTGAACGGTGAAAATGACAGTAATTTTTCTTTGCACTGAAATCACCTTTTTAAGTAAAAAAATGTATCAAATCGCTTTGAATATCACTTGATGCTACATGATATGAAATCTCTTAATTTTGTAAGGTTTCCAATTTTTAATTTCACGGTGTTGTAGATTTAAACTCAAATTAAAAAAATGTCAGGACAATTTTGCTATTAAATCTTTTAAAATTGCAAAATTTCATGACCTAATAGGCATTGAAAATCGCATTATTTTGTACTACATATTTGAAAATATTCCAAAATATTGAACGTTTCAAACTGAATTTAAAAAAACTATAATAATAATTCTAAATGAAATGTTAAAAATTGAACGATTTGAAATAAACATTTTTAATACTGTGTTATTTACGATCAATATAGATAAAAAAGAACTACCTGGAATTGATATCTCAGTAATTGAATAATTTGTTTAATTTCGAATTTTGGAGTTCTGAATTTCCATGTTGGATGCTGAATCTTTAATTTGTTCCTTTCATAAGTTTCAATTATTATGCAATTGAAATTGAAATCGCTGAATTTTGACAAATATAATCAACAATTCAAAATTTGTTATTTTGTGATGATTCAAATAAATATACAGTTGGAAATATTTCAAAATTGAGCAGTAAAAATGACGCAAATTTATTCTTTATTTTTAGAAAAATTTGTCTGATCAATTTTAATTTTGAATTATACCTACCCGGTAAGAAGAAAAGAATTCAAAAAAATTCAGAATCTGTATTCTCATTAATACGTGAATTTTCCTCCATCGAAAGTTCCACCATCGAGTAGACAAAAAAAGCAAAACCTATTCGTTTTAATCGACTTAGACAAATGTAATGGAAGCGTATTGGGAGGAATTAAAAAGTGGAGAAATGTAAAAGAAAGATTAGAAAGGAATAAAATAATGTCACCTGTAAGGCGCAACTGTGAATTGAAATAAATTCATTTTTTAAATGAATAAATATTGTATTACATTTATAAATTACAGGTGAAAAAAAAAAGAATTTGGGTAAATTATGTGAACATTTTTTTTATTAATCTGTTTAACAGAAACATATTTTGACCGATTTCATATGAAATCTGTCTTGGAACACATTTAAATGATATTAAAATTATTTTGTAATGTACGTGCATGGATTACACAACCACAAAAAAAGTATACGGAGCCAAAAAACGATTTATCCAGCACAGTCGAAATCAAATTTTGGAAATTTCTTGCCTACCTTCTTTTTGGTTTAAAGTTGGATTTTTGGATTAGGTTAAATTTTTGCAACTTGACTGCTAAACGTCTGAAACCGTTGTTAGGGTTTAGGGAAGGAGAGGAGATGTTTAGTAGCCAACTTGCAATTAGAAGGAATTAAAATAATCGAAAATAAAGCATGTAAGTATGAAATTAAAAATAACCATGACAAAAAAAAATTGAAATTTTCAAACTTAAGTTGCACACGGAGGAATAGAAATCATATAAGTGCACGCATTTTGTGGACGGATTAGAGAGAATCAAATTAATCCAAAATACAGCATGTAAGTATGGAATCAAAAATAACCATGAGAGGTGTGTCTACTGCTCGCATTAAGAGGAATTAAAAAAATGGAAAATATTATCTCCTGTATGGAACACAACACAAGTGGCGTTCGTTAAGGAAATAGAAAAGAATTGGTTTCGGAGATAAACCTATTCTTTCGTTGAGCACTTCTTCCGATGGAAAATTAGCAAATTCAAAAAAATTAAATAATGCTCACTCTTTCGTTTAAATATGAAATTATTAATTTTTTTGAATTCTTCTCTTCTTACCGGGTATATATATTTTTATGTAACAACAATTTAAAATTCTAAAATTTCAGAGGCTTTGACTTTGAACTAAAATTGATCCAATTTCCGAAATTCGTATCTGACGTTTCAAATTCTCGAAACTTTTAACTTGAAATCATTTTATTTCGAGATTCTTCAGTTCAAAATAAAATTTGTAGATGTTGAAGAATTTTAATGAGAAATTTTACAGTTCAACTCCTTTCTAATGAAATTGTCATACTTTCAAAATTTACGCCTGAAATTGTTCAATATTGAGAGTTTCTGTTTTAAAATTTTTAATTGCAAAAACTTTCAATTTCAAATTATACATTCGAAACATTTTCCTTTTTTTAAAATTTTATTTAATTTGAAATTCCTATAAATTTAAACCTTTTCATTTCCCAATATTGTTTAATATATTTAAAAAAATTTCAATCACTTTTAATTCGAAATTATTAATTATTGTTTCAAAAACTAAAAAAACTCTTAATATTACTTCGTTTAATCATGCATTTACTTCTAACATTTATAGTAATCTTTGATCGCTTCATTTTTTATATATCAAAGCTCCTGCGTTTCAACTGACTTTGGATTTTTTTTATTAAAAACATTATTCATTGTGGGGCTGAACTAAATTCAATTGAAAGGTTCTCATATAAGGGACTTTTTGCATAATTATTGTTCCCTGGCACCACATGAAAGATTTCAGACCAAATTTAAAAATATCGCCTGAACACTTTTTGAAAAAAGTTCATTTTTGCTTTCAGAAATTATGAGATTTAGAAATTGAATACGAGTTGATGGAAAAAGGTACTTGAAAAGTGTTCCTTTTAGATCGAAATGTAACTTTTTTCTACCTTCTAAAAATATGATACAGAGCACCATTAAAAAATTTCTTTCAAAAATCAAAGCTTGTCAATATACATACTAATTGTTTGTTTTATTCCAATGCATAACTTAGAATTAACTTCAATCGGGATATTCTGTTTCGGCAAATAAGTAAATATGAAGTAAAATTGAAAGGTATAGTAAAATATTCTCTGAACAAGCAATTGAGTCTGTTCATTTTGAGTTTAAATGCTTTTGGTAATAACAAAAAGTTAATCTAAATCTAAATTACTCAGTGAACGTCCGCTCAGAACCTAATTGCTTTAAGCTTTAAGGCGTGTGATATTTCTTACGTCATACGATTCCCATACTGACATTTTTTTCGCAACAACTTATGTCCACACTTATTGAGATATCGAGTTTCGCATTCGGAAAATTATAATTATACTCGTCGTAAATTTTTAGAATTACAACAATTTGTTTTTTTATTTTTGGAATTTCTTTTTCGTAATCCTAAAATGTTAGCAGTATACAACGTTTCTTATTGCCTTTTATTTATTTTCTCCAATGGGAAACTCGGTATCTCAATTCGTGTAAACGTATATTGTTGCGAAAGAAATATCGGTATGGTAGAAATCTTATAAAGTAAGTATCACATGACTACATTTTTAAAATAATTTTAATTTAAAAAATATTGAGCTGCACTTATTAGATGACAAAACTGATTTTTCCGATTGAGGTTAATTCTAAACGATACATTGGAATAAAACAAAATGTAGGTGTATTAAGATTGCATGTATGTTATTAATATATGTTATAAACAATAATAATACAAGCTTGATTGTTGAAAAAAATGTGAAATGATACTCTTTATCATAACTTTAAAATATACCAAACTATAAAGTTCAATCAAAAATAAAAATAACAATTCTAAAGTTTTTAAATAATAAAATTAAAAGTACTAAAATTAAACAAATTTAAAATTGGAAGCAATCAAATACGGCCAATGTTCATTCCAACGCATCAAAAATTAAAGTGTTTTAAATAATTAGGAATGGTTTAATTGAAAACGTTAATTTAATTCAGATATAAATTTCATTATTAAATCATAAACGCTTTCAAAGTTGAAGCCATCAAAATAAACGAATTTTATTTTAAGACCTACAAAATTAATATTTCAGGCATTCTCGGGGGTGTTGATACACCTCAATAAGTAAAAGCATCGTATTTTCATATGATACACAACAAAATATGATTTTTGCCTCAAAATTGTAGACGGTCTTCAGAAAAGGTAAACAAATGAAAAAGTAGGAAAAAGTGAAAAACCACTCTCACAAAGCAGAAAAACAAAATATGTATTAGAAAATATAACAATATAATATTATAGTATATGTAATATTGTTTTACAGGCAACTGCGACACATAAAGAATTTTCCGAAAATTAAATCAAATTATTCTAGTCCAAAAGTTTAATTCGCTTCCATAAAAAAATATCTTGGAAAATACAAATTTGTTTAAGTTCTAAAAATTAATATCCCTGGGAAACTATTTGCCACTTTGAAAAATTTTGAAAATAACTTCACTGCCAGTTAGTTTTTCACAAAAAAGAAGCTTTTTGGAAGATGTCCCCTCAAATCAAAGAAACTTTTTTTTAGTCACACTAATGAATAAAAACGAACAATTTTGAATTAAAAGTGCTTGAAATTATTTAGAATGTAAAATATGAAACCTTTAATATTGCAGCATTTAAGATTAAAAGCTTTCAAAACCATCAAATTAAGAATTTTGATATTTATGTTTTAAAAATTGAATGATGATTTTCTAAACTACCAATTCTTTATGAAACCTTACCTTTCATGATGATCGACGTCATTTCCGGTTTATTTAAAACCCCTAGGATGAGAAATTACCCTTTATAGTTTCATTGACTCTATTCACTTTTTATATCCCGGGATTTTCAGAATGATCCCCTCTTTTATAGGAATTTCTTCACGTATGCAGGAAGTCTCATTAAAATTCAGTAATACGGAGGGCTACGAATCTTTTTAACATAATATAGCTTCACAACCGTGAAAACATATTTCTCAAAATGGAAATAACGTCACAAAAGATTTTCACGTACAAAAAACTAACTTTGATAAACAGACATTTTTGTCGAAAATTCTATTCATGCTTATTCAAAAATTAAGTTTGTGAGAAATTAAGAGAAAGAATTAAAAATAAATCATAAAATGATACGTCAGGGAATTATGGAAAGTCAGGGAATTTAATACTGGTCAGAAAAAATTAGGGAAACCCTAAAAGAGTTCGAGAATTTCCAATTAACTCAAGTTGAAGTTTAGGATTCATCCACAAATAACGTAAATAAATGTTGAATTCTTCCTTCCATCCATTTAAAATACCGCTAGATTTACACTTAATCTCCCAAAAATTCTTACTAAGATTTTATAAACTTACAGGATGAACATTGAACATACATGCAAGTAAGTCTACCAAACGTACGTTTGAACTTTTTTCGTTAAAAATTAATCTTTTTGAAATTTGTATTATTTTTTTAAATTCAACAATTCTATTAAGAAATCATTTTTTTACGTTGAAATTTTTTCGTTGAAAATTCAACTTTTGGATTATAAATTAATCTGCGTTGGTTAAGTAATCAACTATTTTATTGAAAATCCAATCTGTTTGGTTGAAAATTGAACTATTGAGAAAAATTCATTTTATTTGCTTGAAAATTAATTAATTTGTCTTTTTTTGTAGAAAAATAATCTTATTAGATGAAATTTCATCTGTTTGGTTGAAAAATATTAGATTAAAATTTTATTTTGTTTTCAAAAGATTCTTCATTTTAGTTCTAAATTTATTTCTTTGGTTGAAAATTGATTCATTTGATGGAAAATTGTTTTTTTTTGTTGTTAAAAAATAATGTTTCAAACTGAAAATGTAATTGTTTCATTTTTTCTTGAAAATTAATCTTTTTGCTTACAAAATAATCTGTTTTAGTTGATGATTCGACTAGATTGTTGAAAATTCGTATTTGTTGGTTAAACTGAACTATTTTTAATTGAAAAATATATTTTTTAGTGAAATTATATAAAATATTACACTTTTCATTGCGAATTCATTTTTTCGGTTGAAAATTCATCTCTTTGGTTCAAAATTTAACCATTTTGTTGAAAATTTATCTTTTCTTTTGTTGAAAAGAAATTGTTCTAACTGAAAATTTAATTATTTTATTTTTGGTTCAAAATTTATCTTTTGGAATTAAAAACTCAACTATTTGATTGAAAATGCATGCATTTTATTAAAAATTCGTCCTTTATTGGTATAAAATGAACCTTCTTGGTTGAAAATTTATTATTTTTCTGAAAATATGTTATTTATTGTTCAAAATAATTTGTTGCCTGAAAGTTTATCTTCTTTAGTTGAAAATTTATCTTTTTGGTTGGAAATTGAACTATTTTGTTAAAAATCTATCTATTTCGTTCGAAATGCAATAGCTCTAAGGTGTAATACATATGTGGATTTACTATTTTGTGTAGTAACATTTTTTTTTGTGTAAGCTCTTCCAGTTGCCCCCTCCCACTCCAGCCTCATAAGAAACAGTATAATTTTACCAAATCCCTCCATCCCTTAAATCGTCTTGAGTAATTTCTGGATGACCCCTTACAAAATTATGTTGGCTGTTGTCACTAAAGGTCTTTGAGATTAAAAAAAAAACATATTTTTAACATTAATATTATTAATTTCCTAGATATAAGGTTGTTTTTATCCTAGAAAGAAAAATGTATAACAGTCAGGGAAAATAGAAAAATTAGCCAGGAAAATTTCAGGGAAAATCAGATAATTTCGAAATTGGTATTTTGTAGCAATCCAAATAACGAGGTGAAATAAAACTGAGAATACAATTATTTACGCCATATCTTTACACTAATTCTCATTGAAATAAGATTCAATGGACTTTCTTTGTGGTTTAAATGTATTGACCTCATCTTCTAAGAATCAAATAGATCGAATTAATATGATACAATCAGGTTAACATCAAACTGAAGAGTGCAATTCTGTTAATGAAACTAGTTCCTTGCTTTCGGTGCACCGCATTATGATTATTGTTCCACCTACATATCGAATTTATTGATGATACTGCACCACTCTGCGAGAAAGCACCTCAATGTTAATTAAAGTTCTTTAACATCCTCAGATACTAAAAATAATACAAGGAAAAGGCTTAAAAAATATATATGCGGAAAAAAATACAAAGAACTTATTTTTCTCCACACTATTTACATAATTTATAAATTATGTAAATTATAATCTCTTTCCGAAAATGGTGTTATTGCACTGAGGGGGAATTCACTAGCATATTACTCATTATACTTCACGCGTAATAAATACGCAATAGAGCGTCATAATGCGTAAGTTACGCGTAATATCGAGTATCAAAGAAAAATGAGCCGATTCAATGGAAAATATTTGAATGGAGAATTTATAAGTATACCGATTCACGCGAATTTCGGTCTATTGGTGTGTGAAATTTTTAATCTGTCTCATCACCAGGGACGGACTGGGACATTCAAGCGGCCCTTGAATTTTGTACCTAGGCAGCCCTTTTTCAAAGCGGCTTCTCAAAAAAAAAAAAAAAAAAAAAAAAAAAAAAAAAAAAAAAAAAAAAAAAGAAAAGGTCATCGAGGTAGGAGCCATGGTCCTGGTGGGCCCTCGTTGAATTTCGTTGAATTATTTTTCTTTTTCTATATTCTCATCATAATGAGAAGATATTAGTTTTATGTGAAAACTGACTATCGCGGATTTATTTAAATCTTCACGTTTCGAGACCACCTGAATCCTGCCTGTTTACCATTGTCATTGTTGTCCTTGTCGTTGTCGTCTTTATACCGGATGACTTTTGAAAGCCTAATCGAATTAGGCTGTAATTTGACACACAGCTTTAGGGGCCAAAAAGAAAGATCAAGTTCGTTAACCAGCATTTTTTGACCAACGATTCTGGTTTTAACCACACACAAAAATAATCAAAAATTTCATTTCTCGGTCAAACTATGCAAGATAATAAAAAATATGAATTGAAGAAAATTATGCCCTGAAAAAAGATCTACAAATGTGTTGTACAAATGACCTAAGGTACGAAAAAAATGAATAGATAAAAGTTTTTCGCCCAAAAAAGATCTGAAATTTTTCATTAATTACCTCTTGATAGGATGCATAGTTTTTATTTCAACCTTAAACCATAACATTAAAAATAGAAAAATAACATTTTTGGAAAACGACACAAGCTCTGAAAAAAATTATTGAACTATTTAACAAAATTTGTTGCTTCAATTATATCCACAAATATGTTTGGCACCTTATTACACTAGGATGTGTATTTTTTGTTCAAATCGTGAAAATAACATAAAAAATAAACCAATTAAATTAAAGGAAAAACGGCACAATATGCATTAAGATGCTTAATAACAAAATTGATTTTGTTTTCGATAGGATGCGTAATTTTTTAAATTATAAAAATAAGACAATGAAAATACGCCTGTTTCAATATCAATGCATATTATGAATCGTAATAATATACATTGACTGAAATGATACATTTTTTAGGGCAACTGAGAATAAAAATTAATACAAAATAAAGTACAAATATTAAAGTAATCATGAAATAAAATTTGTTCTTTTTTTGCAATATCTGAATAAGCAGTCCCGGCCCGAGGTAGAGAAATGATAAATATATAAATAATTTAACGAAATTTCCCTGAATTGGAGGTGGCTGTATCGTAGCCGAGCAATTCTGTTTACGCTGTATTTTTGTTCTTTTTTTGCATATTGCAACAATATATAAAAAAATATACTGACAATATTAGCAATTTCTAAAATATGATTTTCGATCTAAAAGAGAATGGTTTAAATTCGCTTTTCATCATAATTCATGCATATTATATACCTAAGAAACATAAATAATTAATTGAATGCTGAAGTTAAATGTTATAGACAGTTTATATAGACAAATACTTCACATGCCACAAAGGAACGCTTATTCGTGCGTAAACAGGCGTCCATGCCTGTTTACGTTCGAACGGTCTGGAAATAGGATTAAGGCCAATGCAAGCAATGCCAAAACCGTTCTTAATTCCAAATTCCAGTGTATTAATATTTTATGTACATGTTACATTAAATTTACTATTTTCATGAACGAATTGTTTTAAAAAATTGTTCAAAAAATCCACAAATTTGACATAAAATATACAATTGCGTCATATAAACATACATTACTGGCATACATACTTTGCTTTCTTGATATTCTTCTTAAAAATCGAAAGAAAAATGGAAAATTTTATATCATACAAAATAATGAAATCTAGGTGTATATAAGGTATGGAAAACATAAGTAAATCAATTTTTCTGGGTACTTTGATTATATGAATGTTGAAATTTAAGGAATTGGAGATTAGGGAATGTTTGTAACAATTTCTTTCATTTTATTCAAAAGCTACCCCCGGATTTCATACTTTTGTATGAGATAACAAATATTTTAGATGTTGAGATAAGAAATTCTTACCCTTTCTGGTTCTAAGGTGAACAAAATTTGTGATTTTACAATTTTCAGGATATCGTAGAAAACCCTTATAATCTCGGGTCCGGGGTCAGCATCTGTCCGTCTCTTACCTCGCCTAAAGAGCGTAGACAAGTATTGAGAACCTTGCGAAAAATATACTTTTTAGACAAGCAATCATTTGGAGGGAAAAGAAAAGTGATATAAGGGAACATGGGGCAAAATGTCGACAGGAGCAAAACGGGACAATGATTATACCTCCTCTGTGGTGTGACGTCATCTACAGGAAATTGTAGGAAATGCGTTTTTAGTCGTTCCCGAGATTTCTCATGTAAATTTGTTAGAATTTCGTTGTTATTTTCCAAGTTATGAGACGCATGTATCGTTTTAGTGCCCATTCATAATTTTGATTGATTTTGAAATACACGTAAGTAATACAAATTTTTGTTTGGTTTAAATCGTTTCAGAACCATTCTGTTGTGTATTTAATAGCCCTTCTTTTGCGTCGAGGCGTTTTTGATTGCGAGTATTATCGCGATTTTTGGGAGTCATATCAGAAAAAGTACTTTGGGGGCAGAACGGGCCGGGGCAAAACGGGACACCGTGCGACATGTCGTACAGCACACAGTACTTTCACTCAGAAAACCATTTGGTTGAATCAACAAAAATGTTGTTAGTTCAACCATAGAATATGGTCATTATATGGATAACAAAATATTTTGTTGACCTAACCAAATTTTGTTGTTGTTTTAACCAATTACATTAGTAGATGGAATATTTAACTTGATTCAGCCAAAAAATTTGGTTGATCTAATGAAATATTTTATTGAATCAACTGAAATTTGTTTGACTCAAACAAATTTTTATCTAAATCCAAGAAAACAGTTTTTGTTTGTTCCAGACAATTATTTTTCTGAGTGTTCGATTTCTTCCATATGCAGAAATCGAAGGTCGCGATTGTTTGTAATGTCACGATTTTTCGATTGAACAGTGGATCCATTGTAGTTCGTTGGACAGTTGGGCTCATCAATCTTGCGCAATTTTCGACAGTGAGGACGGAGACGAAATTCATGTCTATGAATTTTGTAAGGCCTGATTTTGGTCATTTTTATGTAAAAAATGGACAATAAGACTTGTTACAACAAATTCTTGTAACTGTACTACTTATTTGTTTAGTCTTTTTAAATTAATTTTGTTTGTTATACATTTCATTTTTTATTTAATAAGGCGTCTCATTTAACCCCGCGTGAGAGGCAACATGGGACGAAAAACTTTTTTTTTTAATCAATAAAAAAAGTAGAACATGACATTTTTCAATGCAAAAAAATTCAGCATATAATGTTGAATGCGGAAAAAAAGTATTTTAGTATGAGCAAAAAAGGATGGCTCAAGCTGATGAAAGTTGCAGATCTCATCGAACACATATATATTTTGTATTAACACTTTTTGTCTAAAAGTTATATTTTTCGAGAAAAAAAATTGAGTTTTAGAGTTTTTGTTTCAACCAATTTCAAAACTTCCGATACTGATCAATTAAATCCTCCTATCTTTCCAAGGTCCCTGCATTAAAATATCCAATACTATACTACGCGTTATTTTTTTTCGCATCATTTAAAATTAATTAATATTTTTAAAAAGTTAATCTATTTTTTAAAGAAAATCCCTAAAATTAATTTCTGTCGTTTTTCTTGAAAAATATTAATTTCAAGGAAAAAGTATGCAAAAAATTTTTATACAAAAGGAACCCTTAGGCCAAGTATGGCCTATTTGACTTTATTAAGCATTTAGTATACGTGTTATGATTTATTTTTTATACATAATATACTCATAAAGGTACATTAATGTTTTAAAAAATGTACTGCGAATAAAATGTATGAATATTAAGTATTAAAGAAAATGATTTTTGTAGTTTTTAAAACAGACCCGTCTTAGGGAACCGGGTTCTTAATACGGACCATTTGTCTTGTATTGTTTTTAACATAAAAATATATTGATTTTTAAATATTTGTTTAAGTTGTAAGCATAGGAACTCTATAAAAAAAAACTTTAATGTGAGCAATTGCTTTTATTTCTGAGGTGACTTAAAATCCTAATTATTTAATTATTAAAATAAATTACAATTTCAGAAGAAGTTCATCCTTGAATATTTATCAGGTTTTTTCAACATTGACTTTGTTCCAAACCTTAGACGAAATAATTTGACTAGACCTATGTCCTAAAAATAGGATCAAAAGGAAGAAGAAGGTTGCGAATTTTCTTGAAGGTCCCCAATAGAAGCTACATTCTAACCATGAGAGAACTTCCGACTCATTAGGCTTGTGTGAACAATATTGTTTATAAATTTGCGTTGGTGGTAAATTGATATAGAATTAATAACACTTCACAGTGACTGCGAGAATGGCCCCTGATGTTAATTGGAAAATAATTACAGGTATTATTATAGCCCATTGAGTGCTGTCCTTAGTTATGGACCCATGCCATTAGACGTTATTTCGTAACGAAATGATAATACTGATATACTGGATATTATCAGGTATTCTTGGTAGCACCTTTTACGCGGGGATGGATAGATTATACGCGATGGGGGTTGTTCGGCGTGGGGAGTTGTCTTATAAAAGGCCATCCGCAGCATCTTGGATCATTGCTCTACCAGATTTTACACCTGCAACTCCGTACATAGTTTCATTCTTTTCCTCAATATACCGACTTACGTGAAATTTCATTTTTTTTTCATTTACTCTTAAAAATTACTATTTCAATCAACTATTTCGCCTTTGCTTTAAATCTTGTTTTGTAGTAATTTGTGCAGTTTGAATTGTGAAGAAGTTGACCAAGAAGAGGGGTGAGTTTTCATGACAAGTCTTATAATTAGATTTTATTAGAAATAAAAATGATTAATAATTAATGGATTTATTTCTGAAATATGAATTTGAATAATCGTTTGAATTATCGAAATTGTTATCAAGTAAAAGATTTACTATGAGGGAAAAGTATTTTGTAGTTAATTCATTCATCATGACTTTAATTTTATTTTTATTGATACCTCGCGTTACGAGGAAAATGACGTTTTTCTTTAAATTTTAAAAAGTTTAGTTTAGGTAGAGCAATACAGCATCTTATCTAGAGTAAAAGTGGTTATAGTTATGTATGTTAATTTTATATCTATCTAAAATAGGTGGTGTAAAGAAATATCTGAAAAATCTCACTCATTGTTGTTGAAAGCCTGATTGGCTTTTGCATGAATTGAAATTGTTCCACTTGTTACATTTGAAATTGAAAATGAAATCCGCTGCTGAATTTCAATTTGTTTACGTTACGGTGCCGAAATATTTAATTATTCTCGCGAATATAGATCTTAAATTATCTACTTTGATAAGAGAAAAAAAATAATTTCATTAAATAGAAGCAATCACTCATTTTCGTCAATTCTTCAATTTCGAAGGGTTGACCATTCGAATTTCGGGTTTAAGAGATTACAAAAGAATTTTAAGGATTTTCAAGGGATTTGGAAAGATTACAAGGAATTTTGAGAGATTCAAAGATTTAAAGTGGGTTTAAAGCGTTTCAAAATATTTCAAGGCAAAACACAAAACTTTTATTTGTTACAGTGGATTTCAAAGCATTTTTAGGATTTACCAAGTATTTTAAAAGATTTCAGGAATTTTCGAAGTATTTAAAAATATTTCTGAAGAGCTTTCACAGCATTTCCAAAAGGATTACAAGTAACTTTAAAACATTCCAAGCGATTCATAGTTTTTCTAAGGATTTCAAGTGATTGAAGAGTATTTCAAGAGATATGGGAGAATCTTTTGAGATATTCATGGATTTCAAATAATTTTAGAAGACTTCAAGGGATTGTGAGAGGTTTTTACGATTTTTGGAAATGTTTTCAATTTGTTTCAAAATATTTAACGGGATTGAGCGCGGGATATTACAAAATTTCTACAGGATTCAAGCAGTTTCAAATAAGATTTCAAGGGATTCCAAGTTGTTTCTAAAAATTTGGAGGGGTTTTACAGGATTTCAAATCATTAAAAAAAATTTCAAGAGATGGCAAAATATTTTTTTAAATTTCAATTGGATTCAAAGGATATCAAGAAATTTGAACAGGTTTGAAAATTTGTGAGACATTTAAAAAAAATGTATGGGATTCCATGGGCTTTCAAAATTTTTCAATGGAATATGACGGATTAAAAAAAATTTGGGGACGAATGGAAAGTAAAATTTACAACACTGTAAAGTTCGCGAAAAAGAAAATATTAGAAACGATCGAACTGATGACAATTTGAAATTTCCATATGGAAAAATTCCCGAAGAATAAAATAACCGAAAATATAAAATATCAGAATTATAAAATTCCCAAATGTAAACCATCAAAACATTCTTTCAATATTACATAAATGATTAAGTAAAAAATATTTTCATTGGATAAAAGTATTTTTTAATTTATTTTCAATTTTTTTCATTATTAGAACAATTTTTTAATTGTTTAGATTCGGAAATTTCCTAATTCCAAAATTTTCCTGTGTCGGAAATTTGATTTTTTCTGATATTTAAGAATGTCGGCATTTTTATCTCGAGAATGATCTATTATTATTCGGAAATTTTAATTTCGATAATATTATAAATATAGTTGGGAATATTATAATTCAGTAATTTTCCAATTCGGGGATTTTAAATTATTACCATTCTATAATTTCGGGATTTTTTTATTTCGAATAATTTGTTTTTCAGCAATTTGACATTGACGGGAATTTTATAATTCAAAAATTTTACTTTGTCGGAAATTTGATAGTTTCAGATATTTTAGAATGTCGGCAATTATATCTCGGGAATGATCTATTATTATTCGGAACTTTTAAATTCGATAATATTGTAAATATAGTCGGGAGTATTATAATTTGGTAATTTTCCAATCCTGGAACTTTGAATATTCAACGATTTTATTATTTCGGGATTTTTCTATTTCGAATATTTTGTTTTTCAGCAATTTGACAGTGTCGGGAATTTTATAATTCAAAAACTTTTCAGTGGAGAATTTGATAGTTTCGGATATTTTAGAATGTCGGTAATTTTATTTCGGGAATGATCTATTATTATTCGGAACTTTTAAATTCGAGAATATTATATAGTCGGGAATATTGTAATTTGGTAATTTCGGGATTTTTCTGTTTCAAATATTTTGTTTTTCGGTAGTCATCCTACAATTTGAAGTTTTCCAAATGTTTTGAAATTCTTTTGAAGGATTTCATGAAGTTTGAAAGAGATTTATAGGATTTCATGAGCTTTCAGATGATTTCAAGGCATTTTCAGTGCAATAAACCTTATAGTATTATATATACATATATATATATATATTTTTTTACCTTTGTTAACAGAAGTCACCTAGCTCCTCAAATTAAGAATCAGAGTAAATTATGTTAGCCCCTGATGAAGAAGAAAATGATCAGTTAATGGTTTCCCTTGAAAAAAGAAAAAAAATTAAAGTGAGGTGCATCAAATACTGCTTTTATAGAAGCAAAAATAAAATATGGTATAACAGCAAATATGTAAAAGTTTGCGGATATAATAATATGTGCTTTACTTTTATAACAGAAATAGAAAGTTATTGACTCATTATATCTTTATAGTTATCACCCAATACAGATTTTCAGTATCATCGAAAAATATTATAAAAAACAATCTGCGGTATACTTTATCATCATATATTTAATACTTGACCGACTGTTTTCTATTCAATTTTTTGCATACAATGTCTTATGTTATAGACGTCTGAGGAACAAAAGATTTTTCAGAAAATTTGTTTGTTATTCAAGCTGCCAATTATCCAATGATATAAACTTTGATTCAGGTTTTTATGCAGGCATTCTAGTTCAAAAAGTAATTATTTTTCATGTGGATCATCGCAAATGTTGACAATTTTCTTAAAGGCTGCATCTAGTCGTCCCGAAAAGTCGGGAGAGTTGGGAAAGGGGATGGACTAGTCATACCGAATTTCGGGTCGATGAGATACTGTGTTGTTTTTTAAAACAATACTTGTCTACTTTAAATTTTTTTATGTAATAAACCAATTTTCGAACAAATGTTGGTTATCTTGTTTTGTACTGCCACCCTTCAACTATTGATTATTAAAAACATAAATTTTTTTTTTCTTCTCTTAAATTGTTTAAACATTGAATGCGACATATGATTTCCGAAACATTTTTTTGATGTTGAAAACGAATCTGCCCTCCATTTGTTGCTATCAGGTGAAGTGCAATAGATATTTGCTACTACATTTTTCAATACAAAAAATGTGAAAAATTTTTTTAGGGCTCAAAGTTACTTTTTTATTATATGACTATGGCCACATTTCTTTTGTATGGCAATCAATAATCTGAAAAGAAATTTGAATTTGGATTCTCCGTCCTGGAGATAGCACGGCAAATCTGCACCCTTGTTTGGTTTTTTGGGTCGCTGATATCGACTCTGAAGTCAGATTTTCAAAATTCAAAATGGCTGATCAAATATGCCGGACCATATGTAAGCAATTTTTCAAATATGTATCACGAAATTCCGTGTCATAACCTGAAGTTAACAACTTTAGCGTTTTTTGGGTCCCTGATAACGAATCTGAAGTCAGATTAAAAAATTCCAAATCGCTTTATCAATATAGCAGGCCTAGCTAGCAGAGTTAGTAATTTTATGTTATGACATGAGTTTTTTGATATTTGAAAACTTTTTACATTTGGTCCGCCATATTAATTTTTAATTTTGAAAATCTGACTTTAGATTCGATATGAGCGACCCAACAAACCATAGTGCATCTAATTTTTTAAGTGTTTTTAAGCACATATTTCATTTCAGATTATTGTTTAACACAAAAAATAAACAGAAATGGTCCAGTTCATGATAAAAAATTAAATATTAACTAAAATGAAGCACATTCAATTCTTCGTAAACTTTTCCATATTTTCTAGTTTCCTGAGATTCTTTAAAGAACCATTTAGCTATTGTAAACGAGAGTTGATATTTGATATCTGCATTAAAAAACGCATCGAAATAACCCGACAAATGTCTAAAATATATTTCGAATTGAGCCACTGAACAAATTTTTAACATTTTTAGTTGAAAAATTAAATGAAAAATATTTATCAAACCACATCCAATAGCAACAAATGGAGGACAGATTTGTGTTCGGCATCAAAAAATACTTTGGAAATGATATGTTGCATTCAACGACAACAGATCATTTTTGTTGTCCAATGAAATTTTTAAAATAAAAGTGGACATCTCTAGGACAAGACGATGAAATACCGGAAATAACTAATAAATAGTATTTTAAAACTAATTTTCAATTCTCTGAACAAATCCTATTTGTTTTAATAATATATTTTGCTCAGTAAATCGTTAAATGTTATTATTTTCTGGAATAAATTACACAATTAATGAATGTTGAGAGTAATAAATTTTGTTAACGATATTTAGCAATTATATAAACAATTTTTATTTGTTTAGGCAATTTTTTCTACTGTAAATCTTGAAAATTCACTACTTCTGGAATTAATAACGCAGTTAACGAATTATGAGGGTGATATTTCTTGTGAAAGGCAGTTGACAATTATTTAAACAATTATATCCCCTCAACATTTTGAAAAGTTACTATTTTCTGGAACTAATGATGCAGCTAATGAATCTTAAGAGTAATGTTAATCGTGGAAAACATTTTGTAATTATTCAAACAATTAATAATCATCCAATTTCTCCTTTTCATAGGGAAGATGGCGAAAATTCTATTTATTCGAATCACGTTATGGATAGTTATATTTTTTCAGATCGACTCCGTTGAGATAAAAAAATTCGAAGCAACATATGAAAATTGTTCAAATAATTATAAGATGCCTTTAAAAAAAATTCACCCTCATCATTTATTAATGGCGTCAATAGTTCGACAAAATTATAATTTTTCACGATTCACAGAGGCATAAAATTGTTTGAACGAAATAAAAATTATTTAAATAATTTCAAAATATCCTAAATAAAAAAATACCCTCAGCATTCGTTAATTGTGTTATTATTTCCAAAAAATAATAACTTCTCACGAGTTAGTGAAAAATGCTATAGAAATAGAAATTGTTTAAGCAATTGAAAAATATTATGAAGAAAATATATCACTCTGAACATTCATTAACTGTGTCAATAACTCCAGGAAATAATGACTCTTCACGATTTACAGGGAAACATTATTTAAAAAAATGTAAAATTTCTTTTAATAATGACCGAATATGTTAAACAACAAATATTACTCTCTTGAATTCATCAACTATATCATTTATCCCGAAAAATAATAACTTTTCATGATTTATTGAAAAAATGGGTTAAACAAATGATAATTGCCAAAAAAATGAAAATTAGTTTAAAAATACTTTCAACCTTGCCACTTATCAAATAAAAATAATTAATATTGAAAAAATACCGTCTTCACATGAATTTTACATAAAAATTAAAACTGCGTTATTTTGAATGTTTAGGGGCGTTTCCGGGCATAATACAAGGGGGTTGGGGAGGTCAAAATTAAAAGTTATTGGGTGAAAATTATTCCTTGCACACGCCTTAAGAGGCAACTAAACTTTGATTCATGAAAAGTAAATAACAAGTTCTTCTTTTCTACATTTGTTCGAAAACCGATCTTTTCCCAGGTTAACTTCAAAAGCCCGACACGGTTTAATGTTGACCAATTTCAAACTAAAGTTTATAGGAAATTTCTTTCTTAGGAAAACGAACAAATTAGGGGGAATCGATCACCAAAAATCGAAAATCGAATTTTTTGACCACCTTTGTGATATCTCCTTTTCTTTTAATGCAGTCTTTAAGGGAGTATTTTAGTCTGGATTGTTGAGCTATATTTCTCATGGATGATATTTCCACACCATTTTCAATATAACGTTACTGGCAGAATATTAAGTCTGATTCACATTTTGATGTTATAAAGCTGGTTTTATCGTTTACGCACTTTTATTATTCCATTCGCCTGATGGACACTATATTTTGAAAGACCAAAATATCAGAGTATATTGTATTCGCGGTAGTATCAGTACTTATATTGTCTCTCACAGACCATAAATTTTGCGATAAAGACTCATTTCTGTCCAGTTTCTTTTAACGGCGGTTCTCTACCTGTAGGTTCAGAGATGATTGTAAACTTTCGAAACATGAGTTTATTTTTTGTTTAAATTTGAATACGTTACAAAATTGTTTCACTATTTTAAGTATTATCACTTATTAGTACCCACACTTAAATTAAAATTGAAATTTTCATCATAGAAACATATTTTATTCAGTCACTTTTGAAATGAAGCTCTTTTAAAAATCACTTCTTCTAAATCTGAGGGTATATCGTTTTCCTGCAATAGTATTCCATTCATAAGAATATCTCTATCAATCTCTTTGAAGAAACAATTATTGTAGGCCAGTGTTGACTTACATTCTTATAATATGTATATAGGAAATAATTTGTGAGCTGTTCCGCTTTTATAAAATTATAGTTAATAGTTTTCAGGCTATTATTATAACACATTTTTTATACGCACTTTAAAAAAAGAGAATCATTAAAAAGGTATTATAATATATTATAATGAATTAGAATAATTTATATTGTTATTGTATTATAAAGGTGAACGATTCTTTAATAATAAAGCAAGAATTCTGTTCTTAACTTTTTGACCACATGTTTTGAAAATGACAAAAGGATTCTATTCATAACCCATTGACCATATTAAAAGAGCTTATACGTATATTTATCTATTAATAAAGAATGCGAATTTTCTGCATCATAAATTTTGTAAATACAATTTTCCAAATGGGATCGCAAATAAGTAATTTTATTTTCGAAGTGTCTAGGTCTAGGCTCACCGAATTTCGGTGAAATTATAGCCACCCTTTTCCAGTTTCTCTGGACTCACCGAAAATATCTGTTCCAAGCTCACCGAATTCCGATGAACGTAGATACGGCCATGACGGCCATTTATTTGATGATAAAATTGATTTCTTAATGTTTCTGAAAATTATTGATAAGAGCGAAAATTTTAATTGTAAATAATTTTTTTAATATTGGGAAATATAATATTCTGTTGCAACACCATCATTTTTAAACTTTTTTACACTTTCAAAGAGACGAGATTTTAATAATTTCAAAATATTTGAGGAGCTTAAATGTTTCAGGATTTCTGGGACATTTTTAAATGATTTTGGTTATATTTTGAAAGATTAATTTTAGGGTTTGAAGATTTAAAAATATGTCGAAAAAAATCTGAAGGATTTTCAGATAATTTTTTTAATTTTGCAGGATTTTACCCAAATTTAACGAAACTTTGAATTATTTCAAAAAGTCTTTACAACTTTCAGAAATTTTGGAAAGATTCAAAAATAATTTGATATTTGAGAAGATTAAAAAAATTCTTAAACAAAATGTAGAATTTTAAAGACATTTTAAAGGCAAAAAAATTCAAGAGAATAACAAATTTCCTGTAAGATTTCTGGGATAATTGCAAATGTTTTTTTATTTTGAAAAATTAATGTTAAAGAATGTTAAAAGGGATTTCAAAACATTTGAGAAGAATTCTAAACATGTCAAAAAAAATCTGGAAGATTTTAAGACATTTTTTTTAACTTTGAAAGATTTATCAAAATTTTAGGCGAAAATAAGTCAGTTAGCAAGATATTTAAATGTTCTAGAAATTTTAAAGAGATTAAAAATATTAAAAAAGTTGGAAATATTTCGGAAAGTCCTGAAAAATAAAAAAATTTCTAAAATATAATTTGAGCTCGAATTAAATCGTAGAAAACTTTTAACATGTAAATAGTTATTTGAACATTTTATTTTGCATTTCAAATTGCTTGCTGCAAATTAAAATTTGCATTGACACAATAATTTTGCACTTGTATCGAATTTTTTTATTAATGACAATAATTAATAATTGTACATCAATAGCAATCATGCGAGTTATCAACTGGTACTGAACTTTATGCAATCAAGTAGTTTGTGGTTATTATAGGACAGTTCGATTCCACTTTCACATTTTTTATTCGCATGTATCATTGGCTGTCATGTAGAAACCCCACAATACAGAACTTTAAAAGTCTAAAAATCAGAATTAAAACTAAATCTAATCCGATTCTTAAAAGAAATTACACGTATTCAAGAAATATATGTTTTCATTGCGAAATATAATAAGAATTTTTTTAACATTTATCATTTAGATGAAAGGTAAAAAAAACAAGAATTTATCATTTATTATTAAATTTATCAACTGGAGGTATATATTTAGTTGAACTTGGTTGAGTAGGTAGTCAGTGAAGGTTCTCTTCTCGACTGCGAAAGAGATTCTGTTTCCGTGCATTGATCACAGATGGCGAAGAAAGATCAATTTCATTTAATTTTCAAATTTTGAAAATGCATCAAATAATCACTAAAAAACTATTTTTCCATAAGAATCGCCAAAATTTGCCATAAATTATTCTTGAT
>CAKNXH010001155.1:103529-129474 GCA_932178445.1 Andricus quercusramuli | reverse complement strand
TCGTGATCTTCACTTATCGGGATCTTGCAACCTCGTTTATCGGGACATCTTGTTCCCCTTCCAACCACCGCTCCTTATACATTAGCACTTGAAGTGGGGTAAGGAGAGAGTATGGTGGGAGTAGCGGGAATTTAAAATTCTTTTTGATCATTTGCGATCAAACCTGACATAACCCGTAAATAACAACACAGCAAGGTGTCATGGCAACCCGTCTCGAGGCTGGGGGTAGTAGTGGGAGACCCCTCCGAATCCCGATAAACGAGGTGTTTACATTTCGAGGGCGTCCCGATAAACGAGGTTTGACTGTATATATAAGATAGATGATATTCTGGCTACACAGAATAAAATTCTTCGAGTGGTTTTTCAAAATTCAATGTCTAGAAAAATCCTAAAACATATTTACAATCGGCAAATATTAAATGCTCCACAAGTTTCTCATATAATTCGAAAGAAAGTATTGAAAATTCGCAGGTGCTTTGAGAACCTTCTTCAAAATTCAATGGAAAAAAATGGTAAAAAGTCGATAATGCCAGTAAATCCAAGTTAGAAAAAAAGAATGTGCAAGAATAGCAAAATATTTCATTATTAAATCTGTTTTATTTATTCAATTTATTGTATTGAATTATGTAATCCTATAATAAGATCAAGACTAAAATTTGAGAAATAATAAAGGCTGTGTCTAGTTGTCCCAGAAAATTGAGGGAGCTGGAAAACGGGATGAACTAGTGGTCCCGAATTTTCGGGACGACTAGCCAAGCTTATGAAAAATATTGGACTAGTCATCCCAAATTTCGGGACGACCAGACATTTCGAATAATAAAATAGAAATCAAAGAAACCAATTACTGTAATCGACAGTTTTACGTTTATATGTCCTATTGTTTATGTCATTATCATCCGCAATGTAATATTCTCTTTTGAAAATATATGTATATGCTTTAACATTTACTTACAAAATTGGCATTTTTTTTCTTTAATAATGTTTTCAGGAAATAATTATTAAATTTTCTCAAATCAATTCTTGGATCTTTCTTTCGTTTGGGTTTTCTTTCTTTATACACCAGAGACTCGATAGATGAACAATCTCGGGGGTTGCCTGAAAATAGCCTTGTTCATATAGCGCGTTCAGCGGAACGTAAACAGGCAGGGCCGCCTGAACCGTTTCCATGATATTGCGCAATCTACTTGACTGAGTTGTTTTGAATGCGTTAGGCGGAGTCGCAACTGTCTCTCGCCCTGCCCCCTGAGAAACTGTGGGGACCAGCAATTCTAGGAATTCACATAACGCGTTTGCTCGTTCGTTCAAATAGTGAGTCTCTGGTGTACTTACTTTCTTTTTCTTCAGTAATGCTATTGTTCCAAATTTTTCTGAAAAAAATCATATAATAGTGCATTTCGTGATTAGTGTGGACTGACGGCCTACGGCGCCCTTACCTACGACTCGTTACAAAAACATTGCGCTCGTTTTAAAAAGACCGTCAGTACCCAGGCGTCACGAACGATACTTTTCAGAACTAAATCATAAATGGCGTGATTTTATTGTGAATGAGACAAAAAAGTATAATGTGCGACGCGATAGGAACATGCTATACTCTTTGTTAGAAACATCGACTCACTAATCCGCCATGAATTCTCTTTCTATCTTTGTCTACCCTGATCGCTCTCTAGCCAACTCTAGCGTTACGAAAATACTCGGAGCACGCACAAAGCTCTTTTTTGAACTCTACGTTATGCCGTGCTTATTGAACCCTATTTTGTAACTCATCCAACGCACCGCCAGACGCCACTCAAAAAGCGTGCTTTTGCGATTGTCTATGGAGGCATGAAAACACGACATTTTTATGATTGTGTTCTGAAAATTATATTTATGGACATAATTGTAATATGCACGTAGAATCTTATGACGTTTATTTATTTTTTATAATAATAGCACCACTTACAATAAATCCTGTTCAAGACAATACAACATAATCTTAATTTTAACATGCTTGAAAATTTATTTCGTCATAACAAGTTATTATTTTGGAAGTGGGTTGAAATATAATTGTACAGTGAACCCTGGAGATAATGCCGGTTTCAGGGCCGACGGTGGATCTAACTCCACGGAGTTAGTTCCACTCCGAATGTAAACAGTCAGGGGCGTATGAACCGTTCCCGGTGGATTTTACTGCGTGGTAAGAAATATTTTAAAAATTGCTTTTCTAATACGGGGACATGGGCAAACTGAATATTTGACGGAAATGGGGAAGAAAGTTTGCTGTTACACGTTGAAATAAATGTGTATCTTGCTTACGAACTTTGAACATTTGCAGGCCGTTGAACATCTCGTTTAAATCGAGAGCTTTCTCTTGAATGATCGGTCCAGATACTTTGTCGCTCGCTTGATGAAACCACTCGAAGACAGCAGCATCCAAAAGCAAATCACTTTTTTGCAACAAAACACCTCGTAAAACACTACAAGTGGGAAGCACGCTCTTTTGCGTATGGCGCATTATGCATGGGATGCAGTTTCACAACCAGACACACGAAGAAGTTATTTAATAGGAAATGACTTACTTTTATGAAAATTAGAATAACTGTCCACGAAAAACACAGTTTTCACAATTCTCAGATTAACACTTGACAGTTTGAGATTACAAAACACAGCAGTAGGACTCCGAGGCTTGAAGTCGATCGGACCTCTCTTTCTACCATGTGAGATAGACAAAGACGATCCGATTGTGACCCAATGATAGGTCTTACCTTTCGTTTCGGAACGATCATACTCTCTTGTTGTCTATCCAATACTTCTTCTTCTTGTTTTTTTTTTGTCGAATCGCAGAGTCTATTTGATAGCTACGACAGAGCCACCAATTCAGAAGACTGTTGAATTCCAATTGAATATTAGCAAGAAATCTTCTAGTGAATGAATGATTTTAAACCGTAGTATAACATTTTTGAATAAAATGAAATGATACTCACTGCTCTTTTTCATTAACATTGCTCCAATAACCTAGAGATATATAATCGTGTGTTAGATAGCTTTGTTGTTAATGTCAAAGACAGACTCATTCGATCACACGAAATGATCCAATCAGTCCCATCGGCATCAGTTGGCTTTAGACATTAAAGCCCCACTGCTATTGTGTGCCTCCCGCTTCGAGTGAATTGTCGCAACGCCGTGACGCAGTTACTTAGGTAGGCCGTTAGAGTATAGTGCCTTTCCGCAACCCTCCGGTGTGGTCACGTCTGAGTGAACACCGCATATCCCCCCGCAGATTCTCTCACCCATATCCGCGGCGTGGCGTCAATTCTCGGAAAAACTAACTCCGGGGGCACTATCTCCGGGGATCACTGTATTTCCATGGCCATACTTGCAATCATTAATTAGCGTATCAAAAAAAATCGATACACGTTTGAATAAAAAAAAAAACTTTACATTATGAAAAAAGAATGTAGTTTTTCAAATTTTGACATACAGAATGAATTTTTCTGGCACTCTTATGGTATTCATGATGAGCGAATGAAAATACAAAGCTAAACGATGTTTTATCCAAATCGTTCAATAACTGACCGAAATATGGAATACAGGTAGAAAAAATGGATGTTTCATGTAACATTTTCGTTGTATTGGACTATGATTCGCAGGTGCCAATCTTCATATGCCTATATCTCACTCCAACTGTCACCACCTGAATTAAAAAAAGCATGCAGATATGTCAATCTAATTTAAAGTTATGCTGGAACATAAAACAAAATCACTGAAAAGAAGTTTATAAACATATAAGTCTCTTTTGCTGCGCGTCTTCGGCTGAAACAGTCTCCAGTTCCGCTTTGGTTAATTTGGGGTTTGAATTAGAGTTCCAGATTGAAGTTACAATATTCATTACATTTGTAGAAAAGACTAATAGCAAGAATAGTAAAGAATAATTAATCTGCGTAATAATAGCAATTTAACATTATTATCAGTTCATAGACAATTTATTTAAAAGAAATAAATAATGCAATAAGAGATATAGCGTATTTAGTTCATAGATTGTTTACCGGTCAATAACTATTTATATAAGGATATTTCACAACCATTCATCTGCAAATGGTTTTGCCGAGATCCGTGGCGCGAGTAGAAAAAATAAAATAGGCTTGCAATTTTGCTGCATCACTTTGTACTGATCGTTTATCCGACTAGTCAACCGAGGCGGTCAGGTATTTAAGTCGACCATTGTTCTAAACGTTTGCTCGTTGTACAACGCAAATTAGCCTGCTTTCCCTTCCGATTTGTCACTGTCTCACTGCTCCTAAAATAAAATTAAATATTTTAAAAAATAGCTAATATTCATATATATTTTACAACTTACAGATTTAAGTTATCTCTATATTTCGAGCGAATGAACTGACATTTTTATTGGTTTAACTATACACTTTTTTTATAACAAAAAACATACCACAAAAGCTACAGTGGTCCAAAAGCAGGGTGTCTAGCGATTCGTAGGAACGATTTTCAAAGTTTTTCACAAGGTTTCTTGTCAAGAAATCAAGTTTTTTGCAGGTTACCTTTTTTATATCAAATACTGAAATAACCGTCTTATACGTATGAAATAATGAGCCACTGCATTTTTGTATCAGCCAAAAACTTTTAGTGATTCTTACAATTTTGCAAAACATAAGTCCTTTCATGTGAGCTAGAATATGCCATGTCCACGGACTGTCAAACTGAAAAAGTAAGATTGAAAGTTTTAGTGATATTACACCGTATTTCCTACTAAAATGTTTAGAAACATCAAGTTTGTTATAGAACTTATGAATAATATGCAACGACGAACGTCCGAACATAAATTGTGATGGAATTGGTCATTTGATTCAACAGAAATCAAAAAGATATTTTGAGGAAGGGATAATATGTAAAGTCGATTTTAAAAGTAACCATGAAGAATTGAATATAATTTTTCATTTAACGAGTGTTTCTCTCCGTCTTTTTAGAGTATGGAAATCCATTCTATTGACCTGGCACACTCTAATCCTGAAACTAAATTAACATAGACAATTTTAACTAATAATTTTTATGAATTTTAAGTTACGTATCATAAAAATATATACGATAACATTCTTAACCACATTTTAAATAAGGAAATACTGTTTACTGAAAAATGTCCAAGAGTTGACTTGGCGTACTCTCATTCCCAAGCGACGACGTGTTTTTTAAAAACGGTATGAAATTAACAAGTTATTCACAATCTTAAAGTCTCTTTATTGCAGCCTATACCATAATTAGCACTTTTGTACAAACAGAGCCTTCCGTTTAATTTAGTTTAAAAGCGGGCGGGAAAGCCCGATGATACTCTCCTGGCGCTCAAGCTATAAAGCCTATTGTGCCACACCCTTAACTACTCGCTCTCAGTAGTTGACCCCAGACCTCTTGGTGGAGCCTAGTATATCAATCACTGATCGCGTTATAATGTTCTAATTTTCCATAAAATGGGCTCTAAGGGTTTGCTGCCTGAGCCTAGCGATTACCGGGCACTGGCATAAGACATTCAGGAATGTTTCATCACCCCTACCGCATTTCCTGCACTCTGTCGTGAGGTTATAACCCATTTTGTGCATATGATAGTTTAGGTGGTTGTGCTCTGTAAGCATCTGAACCACTGTCCTTATGTCTTTCTTGGGAAACCCAGGATTTCCCTGGCTCTATACAATCTGTACGTATAGCCCAGGATGGCTTTCACCCATCGGCAACCTTGGATTTGTTCCCAGTATTTCTGGTGTTTCATTCGGATCCAGCGTTTGAAGGCCATCTCGATGCAGCAAGACGCTAGTCTCAGTACTGGTTCCGGTCCTATGTATTCACTTGCTGCGCCGCATTTTGATAATTGGTCCGCCTTTTCGTTGCCCTCGATCCCTGTGTGACCAGGGACCCATATGAGAGCCACTATGTTCTTTTCTGCAAGTTAGCATAATGCCGCTTCGCATTCGCAAACCAGTTCTGATGTTCTGTCTGGTTTCCCTACTGCAGTTAATGTCGCTTGGCTGTCCGAACAGATCGTAATCTCTATGCCATCAGCGTTTGCTTCTAATAATGTTTCAGCACAGCGAAGGACGGCCAGGACCTCCGCCTTATTGACTGTAGCATGTCGCCCAAGCGGGATTTCTATTCCCCTCCCTCTCGTACTGTCATAGATTGCTGCTCGTGACCTTCCCTCTTCTCTGGAGCAATCTGTATACTAGATTTCCCCTTGGGGGAGCGGGTGACCATATGCTTTCCACATATCCCTGCTTGAGATGCAAGCGAGGAAAGTTTTTCTATAGTTGAAGCGTTTTGTTATCTGATCTTGCCTCATCTCTAGAATCGGCAGTGTGCTGATGTCACTTGGGGGCCTAGTGTGTCTAGTCCCCCAAGTCTATCTATTTACTCTTGCCAAGCAGCCCATCACGTAAACCGCCCTTGCAGTCATCCCAAAATGTAGTGGTTCTTCTCGGATCATGAATCCTATCGCCGCTGCGGCGTAGTCCCCATTGCTCCAGTCAAATCCCTAAACGCTAGCGTTGGTAATCGTCGCAGCCTGTCCTGCATCGTTTTAAGTTCCGCCCACGGCCAACACACCACGGCTGAATATAGAAGTCTTGGTTTAAGGACAGCAGAGTAGAGTCATGCAAGCTTTTTATGACCTAGACCCCACGTCAACCCAAAGGCCTTCCTGCATATCTAAAAAGTCATGACAAACTTCCTGCATTCTCCAAGTGCTTCGCCCTAGATCTAGATCTAGAATAACTCCCGGATAGTTAACCGAATTTCAAAACGGTAGCCACCCGCCACCAAATACAGAAGCGGGAACTTTCGGCACTTCGTGATTTCTCGTGAAAATGACCAGGTTGATCTTTTCCGGATTTACCAAGAGCCTTAAGCTTACGAAGAATCCCGTCCACTACAATGCACCACAGGAGGGGTGATAGGACACCCCCCTGTGGGCACCCCTATTGCGCCATTTCCCTGGTTAGGCCTTCTCTCCATCTGGTTTCGAGTATTCTCCGGTGTGGCATGCTTCCTATCCAGCTTACTAGCTGGTCTGCCACGCCACACCTCGAAGCCTCCCGAAGGATGACTTCTGGAGGAGTATTGCTGCAGGCACCCTCTATATCCAAGAAGGTGCCCACAGCATACCCCTTCTGTTCCAGCTGCTGCTTCAATTTTGCCACGATAGCATGAAGGACAGTTTCAACCGAGCAGCCTGCCTGAAAGATGTGCTGCCTTCTGTGCAGCAGGGAGGCTGAAAGCACCTCATCCCTGATATATCTCTCGACCAGCTTTTTCAACGTCTTCAGGATGAAAGACGTTAAGCTGATCGGCCGCAAATCCTTTACAGCAGTGTAACCCTTCTTCTCGGCCTTCTCCTTCTCTTGGCACCAGCCTTCCACCTCTTTGTCGGTTTGAATTCGCTGAAAACCCGGAAAGTGAACTTCCATCAGGTGATTCAGCGTTGCTTCTTTGTCTTCGACAAACTCACCATCATCGAGCCTTACGTGCCCAAGGCGAGCTTCCGGGTTTTTTTACCAGAATTTTGTGGAGCCTCGCTGTTTTCGTAATGTTCTTCGATTCCTCGGAGAAGCCCCTTCATTCCTGCTGTTTATACATTCTTATCTTTTCATTGTATTCATACTGGGGCGTCTTATAGATATCCTAGTGTGAAGGCAATTTAGTTCTGTTTGCCCTGTTGCACAACGCTCTTGTCTTTTTACGGAGTTTGTCTACGTGGATGTCCCACCATTCTGCTTCTGTTCTAGACTTAATTGTGCTTTAAGGGCAATTGTTCTCATGAGATGTAGACAGAGTTCTTCACAGAAAATCCACGGCGTGCTCTAATTCATCTATGGTGCCGTAGCTTGTAAGGAATTCTACAAGCCTGCCTTAAAGTTCCTCTTTATATGAGTCACAAAGTATATTTCTGGGGTTTCTGTTCTTTGAAGCCCCTGGGTTTTCTAGGGTTAACTCCTGTTTATAATCTGGAATGTGGGAGTATCACTCAGATTCAGAATCTCATGCTCAGTGTCCGCTGCGTATTCGATTAAATCTCTCCCTCTGTCATTGATGTTTGCACCAAACCGTATGGTGGGAGTTTGAATCACAGCCCAACCGCAGAGGAATCCTGTTTTTTTCGCAGTGCCGAATTGGAGCCTCCACATCTCCGGGAGGTGGGGGTCCCACGGGTATCCCGGGTAATAAATCGAGGCGATAAATACCTCTAGCCTTTCTCCGCTCCTGCCCTTGAGTCTTACCATAATAACGGTGCTCTGCTCCAAGATCGTATTCATTGTCTTGACGGCTGTGCATGCCCTTGATGTTTTTTCGTCTGGCCCCTTATATATGGAGCCACACCCTGACAAGCCACTAATCCTTTATTTGTACAACCAGGATTCTTGGATTAGGGCGATCCCTGTCTGCAACACAGACATACGCCTGGTTAGAAGCCCCGAGGCGCCTTTGCTGTGCTGTGAAAACTCTTGATTTCTGCGCACTTCCAAGGTGGACGGCTCCTGAGGAGCGATGTCACGGTTATGGAGAGGTCCCACTAGTAGCTAGGGGAATGAAGAACATCGCCTGCAGAATCCTCCTTTGTGACCCCGACGTTTCCGCCTCGACTGAGAGGGTCATACCGGGGTGTTAACCGGAATATGTTAGCCTTGGTGCCATTCAGTCCTTGATACGGCGATCACATCATGGCTTGGTAGCATGAGAACTCGCTCCCTCAATATTTTAGGGAGCTTTGCTATTACCCCTGGAAGGAATGCTCCTTGGTTTAGGTCCCGCAGACTAGAGTCTATCAGTTCCCCAGAGTAGCCATACTTCGCGATGCAGTTCCTTTGGTTTACCGTCTCCAGGTCTCTAGTCCGATTGGACCATTAAGCCCTCCCACGATCATGATAACCCACGGTCACGCGATCTCTAGGGAGGGAAACAGTGCCTTAATATCTCTTTGCATATTCTATAATAATCAAGAAAAGATAAATTTATATCTTAATTTCAACAGCAAGATTTTTTTTCTAAACGAGAAGTTACTTTTATAATAGGCTAAGAGGTTTCAATTTACCTTTCTCATTTCAATAACAATAGTACATTTCTAACGAATCGACTAGTCCCCTACATGGTTAACATATTATTTTAGTTACATACCGCGAAGGGAAATGAAATTTCGGGGCCTGGAGCGATACAGCAAAAGTGATCGGTTCCACAATCGATTGATGCAACCACGAAAATATTGGGTTAAAAGTGCATTGTTTGCATCCAGCCCCTTGACCCGCTCGTTGGGGGTCTATTGTTCCGTCCGAGTCAAGTCCTGGCATTGAGGTTAAAAGTCTAATATTCTCAAACCAGGAAGGAATAGTAAGGAGTGGTATCACCCTATGTATTTGGTAAGCAGAGGTAGGACAAGCGACTTCCAAGAATTCGATAATGCTTGCCACGAATGGAAACTCGTATGCTGGCGCGTGCACATGCGCAGAGCTTTTTTCGCAGTCACGTGTTATACCCACTCCCCTATGTTATATTTTGACATTTCGATGCACATGTAGTTTATGTTCGTTTGTTTATGTTCGTTCAATGCACAAGTTCGAAACTTTAAACGCGCGTTAACATCGTTGGCATGGCAACCGCCAGTGCGCATGTGCACGGGCCAGCATACGAGTTTTCATTCGTGGCAAGCATTAGCGAATTCTTGGACGTCGCTCGTCCCACTCCCAACTTACAGGAATACTACTCCTTACTATTCCTTTCTGTCTTAAACATTCCCGTCGCTAGTGTGAAAATAGCTATTTACTTGACAAGTGTGGAAAGTAGGCAATTCCCGATGAGTGTGAAGTTGGCTTCACGAGTCGAAGGCGAGTGATGGCATCACACGAATCGGGGATTGCCTGCTTCTCACATGTCCAGTACAATACTTTTCACAGTGAGTCTAAGGAAAAAGTTCGATTTTCGGAGTGAGATTCTCACTTTACACCTCTAGAGTTTGTAAAGTAGCATAGTTTACAAACTCTATAAGTGTGAAGTGAGGAGCTCAGGAATCGGCAACTTTCCAGTGTCCACAGAGACACGGAAAATCAAACTTTCCGCAGACGTGCTGTGAAAAGTAAGTTTCATCACACGGACTCATCATCGACCGTGGAATCGATCACTTTTAATGTTTCGCACCAGTCCCTAAATCGTATTTCCCGCGCGGGTATTGAAGAAAAAAGTTTTATAAGCAAAGAATACAAGCGCGGCTACAGGTAAGTGACCGGGAGAGGGGGAGGGGGGTCAAAAATTTGTTTACATATACGAAGCTATGACTAATTAGAATAAACAATTGCTTTATTTTGTTCAAATCAAATTCGTCATTCAAATATAATATACAGGGTGTCCACGCCAGGGCTTACCGAAAATTATGCAACCCGTCTTACACGCCAATGCTATTCTTATGGCAGTGTACAGCGGGTTGCATACTTTTTGGTAAGCCCTGGCGTGGACACCCTGTATATTGTACAATAGGGTGGTCCAAAAATGCATTGGCAATTCTTTTTCTCTAGTTTTTATGGGGACACCCCCCAAATTTGTTCGAATCCACACAAAAATAAATCTATTTTATTTTTTTGAAAAAAAAATGATATTTAGGGGTGCCGCAAGCCCCATGAAGTTTAACATGTATTTCCCATAAGAAACAAAGACGTTTTTGTAAATATTATTCAGAATCCTCAATATTATCTCAATCGAGTTTAAACTCAAAATTTCTCTTCACAATTAGCCATAGAATACGAATAAACTATCACTTTTCAAATACCAACACCATAAGTCTGTTTTATAGGGTCCCAAGGAAACCCCATGAGTGAAAAAATGGGTTTTGTGAGTTTTTCGCGGTAATTATGACTTTTTTTGCAGTTTTTTAAAAGAGAATTTTTTCCCATACATAAAATGTTACTTTATACTGGAAATTAGATGTTTTCATGCATTGTTTAAACAATTTATTATAGTTTTCAGCAATTTTCTCATAGAATTGAGTTAGAAAGACGCGGTTTTTTCACAAATTTTCCATTTGTTGTCCAATTTTCAATTAGGGGGAAGTGATAGTTCATCAATGTTAACGAGAGTGATTGTTTAAACAATTTAATAATAATGTTAATAATATTCTCTTAGAAAAATGGTACAAAATTGCAAAAAAATCACTTTTAAACAATAGGGTGGTCTTTTGGACCAACCTATTGTATAATCAGTAAAAAATTTTAATGATAAAATAAAATAATAACGAGTACAAAACAAGAGTTAGTTTTGAATTCCTTGCAAAAAAGGTACACAGGATGTCATTCCATAAGCAATTTCTCATTGTGATAGAAAAAACACATTTATTCGTTTCTACAATAATTCGAAATAATCATTAATTCAATTTAAAATTGTTCACATTTTCATGATTTTGACGGAAAAGAAGATTAAACTTTAAACTGAATAAATGGTCAATAATGATTCAAGAGTTAAAAATATTTCTTTCATAAAATTTTTCTAATGTTTAATTTGTTAATTTACATAATGTATATTTTGATTTGCTCAAATTGCCACGACTCAAATTCAAAATTGCTCAATTTCATACATTTCATACATTTATAATTAGACAATTCTTGATTTTCTGCAATTACAATTTTTCTGAGCACCTTCAATTAAGAAATCATGAAACTTTGATCGCTTTCAATTTTGAACACTTTATTTTGGTATATTATTTATATTTTGTAAAGTATAAGATTTATTTTTAAATTGAGAAAAACTCAACCCTTTGAAGATCAAATTATTCAACATCATATTTTTATTTGTACAGGGTTTATACGTTATTCACTAGTAATCTTTTCCTGTAAGATTCAGATTGTTTCATTCTGAAATTTGAAATTTTTAAAGATTTACACTTTTGATACTTCCATATGTTTTAAGATTGTTGATGTAAAATTTTAATTTTAAAATCATAATTTAGAATAGGTGTTGTAGATAAAAAATTAGAGGAATGTGCTGTTTGTCACGTCACAAATTATTACATGGTATTATATTCGGCGGCTTCATAATGAGAAAAAAAACAACATAATGTGCTGAAATTTTGGGAAATTGTTCAAAATATATGAGGGCACGTCTATGTGGCCCCACTGAGTTCGTATTTTTGTTTAAATAATGCAATTTCATTGATTTTATTTCAGGTAGGGCTCTAAAGAACTGTTATAAGTTACATTCCGAATTAAAAAATTAATAAACGTGCCCTTATACAGGGTGTTTTTTTTAGCTTGAGACAACGAAATATCTCAAAAAATACGCATCCTACGGAAAAAATGTCTATAATAAAAACTTTTTATTTTCGAGGGGGAAAAAAGATTTGTTAAAATTTACCCCAACCCCACCTCCACAGGAGGCAGGGGTGGGGGTAACTTTGTAATTTCATATGGCAACCCCAATTTTTTATCACGGATTCATATTCTCCTTTACGAAATACGTAAGTTTTATTCGGAAAATTTGTTTCGATTCGCGATAGATGGCGCTGCAATTGCAAAAAATGAAATTGTTGACACTACTTTTAGCTCTACCCAGGAATAACGACGCAGACGTAGTAGTTGTCTATTCCCTTCGGGGTGCTTAATTTCGGTGAGTTCCCTTGCCTCTCACCATCCATCGGGGTGCTTGAACTTTTGGCAACGGGACAGTAAAAGTGATAAAACTGTCCAAAACCATTCCCGAATGCAGTTGGTTGACGACAGTCGATTTTGGATGTAGACATCCCTGGCGGACCGAACGAACGGAGCGGATACGCTACAGCGTGTCCTTATAGTATCCACATCGTATCCTCTCCGTATCATGCAAGGAAAACTCATTAAAAAAGAAAGATTAACATTTCACTTGTAGAAATTCGGATTCTACGTGAAATTTTGAGTTAAAAGGTCACAGAGTAATCACAATAGTTTTTCTTGCAACATTAAAAACTTTTAATGAATATAATACTTATCGATGACGTGCGCTGAAGGCGACTTCAAACGCATCGTCATTCAGTAGCAGTTCATAGGCTTTATCCGTCGACGATGCGTTTGAAGTCGCCTTCAGCCCACGTTATCGATAAGTATTATATTTTTTAAAAGTTTTTAATGTTGCAAGAAAAACTATTGCGATTACTCCGTGACCTTTTAACGCAAAATTTCACGTAGAATCCGAATTTTAACAAGTGAAATGTTCATCTTCCTTTTTTAATGAGTTTTTCTTGCATGATACGGATAGGATACGATGTGGATACTATAAGGATACGCTGTAGCGTATCCGCTCCGTTCGTTCGGTCCGCCAGGGATTACATATCATCGAGTCTCCACTGTCTACAATCCTCGACGTCATTCCGGTCATCAAGCATCCCTGTGGTGAGAGGCAAGGGGACTCACCGAAATCAAGCACCCCGATGGATGGTGAGAGGCAAGGGGAATCACCGAAATTAAACACCCCGAAGGGAAATAAAACAACTACTACGTCCGCGTCGTTATTCCTGGGTAGAGCTAAAAGTAGTGTCAACAATTTCGTTTTTCGCAATCGCAGCGCCATCTATCGCGAATCGAATCTGAATCTGTGATAAAAAATTGGGGTTGCCATTTGAAATTACAAAGTTACCCCCACCCCTGCCTCCTGTGGGGGTGGGGGTGGGGTAAATTTTAACAAATCTTTTTTCCCCCTCGAAAATAAAAAGTTTTTATTCCAGACATTTTTTCCGTAGGATGCGTATTTTTTGAGATATTTCGTTGTCTCAAGTTGAAAAAAACACCCTGTATATTTTGTACCATTTCTGGACATTTCAACATAATATTTGCATTTTCAAATTAAAAATGCGCCAACTATAAACCATGTAATTGGCAAGAGCCTTACTGGCATTCTTTTTACAATAACTCACGCCCATACGAAATGAGATAGAAAGTTGAAAATTTAGGAAATTGCATTAATAAAAGGCACTAAGCAATGTTTTTATGATTCTAAATTTCAATAATTACAAACAAATATTTATGTTTGGAGAAATTTTTTGTTTGTAATTATATTAATGTGGCACCATGCAAACGTTCCTTAGTGCCTTTTAACTTTTATTCTGAAATTTTCAATTCGATATCTCATTTCGTATGAGCAAGAGCAAAGATATCTTTGACAGGAGTGACTGCAAAACAATGTCGGTAAAGTAGGAATCTGACAAGTCGTACATGGCCTTAATATGAAATGTATTTTATCATTGTTTTCTTGGGATTTACAGATATGGAACGTTGGTCATCAGTAATGTTTGTTTTCTCTTTGGCGGTTATTCTTGGAAATTGTCAAACTTTTCAATACAGTCGAGGGTGGACCAATGGAAAACGCGCGGAGAATTTGGCCAATAACTTTCTTGAAGTTTCAAAGTTATCCGGAGCTTGGCTTCAGGGTACCGGAAGTCAATTGACCAATTTGCAGGCGAACTGCAGATTGCAAAAGCTGAAAATGTTACTTCAAGGAAACGATAACGAACAGGTGAATATACATGCACGCAGATAAAATAAAATCTCATAATTACGTTCCAAGAACTGCGTCATAGCCCCTGGCGATTCTTTTTTCCTGAAACATAGCCATGGGTAAATTTTCACGCATATTTATTTCCTCATATCTACAATAATTGCTCCTAAGTTTTTTTTCTTCAATTTACCGCATCCGCATAGAGATTCAAACATTATTTCACACTTACAAGGGTAAATACGTCTTTTTTGGTAGAAAATTAATCTTCCCAGAAAGCACAACAAATTCCGTGAAGATTTCCTGCAATTTAATTTTTAAGGTTCGGAATATTGCATTGAAAGGTTTGGGCAAGGTTCGGTCCCATATTTATCGGAAAAAAAAAATTTTTAATTAGTTTTTGGTTTTCCTTTCTTTTTATAAATATGGGAAATAAGAATGATGCGTGAGTCCGTGGTTACTGAGAGGGTCAAAAAAACTACTGCGCTCTTTTTTGGGTGAACAACATTTGTTTCATTATATTTTTTCGTAGCTTGTTTCGTTTGTCCAAAAATTCAATAAAAAATGTTTAATGCTGTTATTTGTGAAATTAAACAAAAACTACGCGTTCTATCAAGAAGAGATTAACAACAGATTTATAGATCTTTTTTAATGCATGATTTTGGTTGATTCATCTTTTTTCGTAACTGGTATAGTTTGACCGCAAAATGGAATTTGTTATTCTTCATTATTTTTTTGTGCGATCAAAATTGAAATTTTCGATTTTTTAAGAAAATTCAAAGAGTATAAAAATCTTACAGGCTGTTCAATAAGCAATTTTTTTCGTGCGTTGTTTGGCTTAAAATTTCCATTTTCGTTTCTTTACTTGAATACTGTAAATGCTATAACTCTGGTAACTTGTATTTTTCTATCGGAAAAAGTTATTAGGATAAATTGTTTGTCTCCATCAATACTACGAACAGCAGTACACAGAATTTAAAAATTCTGAAAAAAGTGGTCTCAAAAATCTTGAAAATGCTTGTACTTTTTGAATTTTTTTTCGTAATGGCTGGCTTACAGACTTGACCTTTGGTCTAGGACACTGAAAGTGTATACCAAAGGCCAATCCAATCTGTTCATACTTTCGAAAGTTATCGTGCTAACACACCAAAAATCTACACACACAGGCGCGCGCGCGAATAAAATGGAATTTTTTATTTTGCATTATTTTTTGTGCTGTCAAAATTTGAATTTTTGATTCTTCGAGGAAATTCAAAAAGTTGTGATAATCTTGTAGGGTGTTCAAAATGTAGCGTTTGTCTTCCATTGACATGTTTTCATATCGTCCGTTGTTTCGCTTGAAATGTTCATTTTCGTTTTTTTTTTAATTTTGTGAATGTTGTAATTCTGGTGATTATTTTTCTCAGAAAAAAGTTATAAGGATAAATTGTTCGTATTTTTGAATATTATGGAGAGCCGTACATAGCATTTCTAAATCTTAAAAAAGTGGTCTCAAAAATTTTGAAAACGCGCTTACTTTTTGATTTTTCATCTGAAATGGCTGGCTAACGAACATGCCCTTCATTTCAGGACACTTGAAGAGTATACCAAAGCCCAATCCAATTTGTCAATTCTTTCGAAAGTTATCGTGCTAACAAACTAAAATCTACAGACAGACACATTCGTGAAAACCTGTTTTTTGGGTTCAGAGGGTCCTCCCCCCCCCACCCCCCCCCCCCCCGGGGGGCGCGCCCCCCTTTGAAGAAATTGTTCATTTGAGAATACACATTAGGGTGGTCCAAAAAACGCTTTTCGAGCTACAGCCTGTACAGGGCAAGCATATGACCCAAAAATAAAATAAAAACATTTTTACGTATTATTGTTACTTTTTAGCGATTTCCGTCGTCTTTTTCATACAAACAATTACTAATGAACATTTTAAATATTTCCCATGACTTTTTAAACAATTTTAAATTGTTTGAACAAATTTAACTTATTTAAACAATTATTTATTCCCAAAAAATGTAGAAAAATAATCGTATTTTCTGATTGGAATGTAATAGTTTGTCATTGTTTGGAGTAGTGATTTGAAAAAACATTATGTAATTATTTAAACAATTACTTATTGTTTATTCTCAAAATTTCTAAAAATTGACCCAGAGATGTTCAGTTTTTTCTCAAATTGGTATTCTATGCTACTTTTTGTTAAATAATTATGTAATTTTTATACTTATCTTTTAATGTTTAATAAATTTCTATATGATTAAACAATTTCGATTTGCTTAACCAGTTTTTTTTTCGATAACTTCAAAGAAATAAAATAAAATACATATAGTTATTGTTCTGACTGTATAGTGTATAGAAAGAATATATTAACAATTTTTAAATTGTTTAAACAAGTATAATTCGTTTGAACAATTAATTTTCCAAAAATATTTTTTAAATCATATGTTCTGAATTAAAAATAGTATTAAATGATTCCGAGGAGTAGTAAATTCTGTTAAAAACGTCGTGTTATCGTTTAAACAGTTTTTATTAGTTCAAGCAGTTTTCTATTAAAAAATGTTGATCAATAATATAAAATATTAAACATGGAATTATTTTCGTAAATATATTTTAATATATATTTTTTGTGTCTTCCAGTATGTCAGATTGATATTCATAAGACTTCAAAATGCTATAATGAAATATAATCTAAATCCATTTCATATGCAGTTTAATTATGAAGAAATATGAAAAAAGCTATGATGAGTACACTTTTATAATTCAAATTTTATTATGACTTTGAAGATTTATTTAATAATGCGCCAAAGAAGATGTAAACTATCCATTCTCAATTTGGAGGAAATTTGAAAAAAAAAATCATTAATTGTATAGATAGTAATATAACGTTTTTAGCAGAATTTATTACTCCTTGAAATCATTCAATATTATGTCTAAGTCAGAAAATACGATTTAAAAAATATTTGTTGAAAAGTAATTGTTTAAACAAATTGTATTTGTTTAAACAATTGAAAATTGATTAATATATTGTTTCTATACACTATACAGTCAGAAAAATAATTATATGTATTTAATTTAATTTAATTTTTTTTAATTTATCGAAAAAAACTGCTTAAGCAAATGAAAATTGTTTAAACAAATAGAAATTTATTAAACCTTAAAAGGAATGTATCAAAATTATATAATTATTTAATAAAAAGTAGCATAGGATACCAATTTGAGAAAAAACTGGACATCTCTGGGTCAATTTTTAGAAATTTTGAGAATAAACAATAAGTAATTGTTTAAATAATTACATCATGCTTTTAAAAAAAAATACTACTCCAAACAATGAGAAACTATTACATTTCAATCAGAAAATGCGATTATTTTTTACATTTTTTGGGAATAAATAATTGTTTGAATAAGTTACATTTGCTTAAACAATTAAAAATTATTTAAAAAGTCATAGGAATTATTCAAATTGTCCATTAGTAATTATTTGTTTGTAAAATACGACGGGAATTGTTAAAAAGTAATAATAATACGTAAAAATGTAGTTTTTTTATTTTGGGGTCATATTTGGGGCGTTGTGGGGGGTAAGGGTGGGTTAAAAGTAAAAGCTATTAGTATGCTATTATTTCATAGGTACTCCTCTTCAATCCCTGAAAAGTTTGGCACGTTTCGATTAAGCCCTGAAGTATGAGTTCAATTTTTCGTAAATCCAAAATTTCCGAATGTTAATTAATAGTTATTTGTGATACAAGTGCGTAAAATAGGTGATTGTGTGCGAGTGTGAATTTTGCAGCATAAGCCGGAGGCTCGAAGCATGAGTTGGTGGTTAGCGCACGAGCGAAGCGAGTGCGAAAACGTAGACGAGTGCTTCGAGCCGCAGGCGAATGATGCAATCACACGAGTTACCAATCACCTACGCGCACGTGTATCACACGCTATTTTTCGCAACGCCCGTCCGAAAAAATGGTTAGAAGGCGGTAACGAAAAATACTAACTTTATATTGCATAGAGTGGAGTAAAGAAATTAAAAAAAAAAATTTTGAAAAAAAATTTTCTGAAAAAAATTGTGTGCAAAAAAATTAATGAAAAAAAAATTTGTGAAAAAAAAATTTGTGAAAAAAAATTTTGCACTGTATTTTTGGACCACCCTAATGCACATACGATAATAACAACACGCAAGCTATTCAAAATCAGTGTTATTAATGTGATATTTATTAAGCGTTTTTTCATCCTTAATTTGAATTCAAGTAATATTGAAACACTACAAAATATAATCAAAAAAATATTTCTTATTGTCATTAACAAATTACATACGAAATTCGGAGTTTGAGAAATTTTTAAGAGGTTTAGGTACAATTTATCAAATACGTTTCGTTTGGTTTGCCAGTGCAACTTTGGTACAGGACATCATTATTTCATGACAAATTGCGAATTTATTTTTGCAAATTGTTCATAACAATCACATTTTGCATGCAATTACAACGTAATTCACTGAATTGTCACTTGCGAGCCAAACAAAGCACGTCAAAAAAGTACCAGAAATTGTTAAAAATTGCTAAAACTGCGAATTTGTTTATGCAATTTGTTTATAGCAATAACATTTGTCATTAAATGACAATGAAAAGGACGTAAAAAGTAATACAATTTTTAATTTTTTTGCGTGTGCCATCGAATTTAGCGATTTGTAAACTAAAGTCGATGATACCCGGAAAAAACCTACAAATTTCATCGTCTCGGGAAGCCTCGGGAAATAATGTTCCAATGGCAAATTTTTTTCTCATAAACTGCCATCCAAAATGTCTACATTTCACTGCATTTTTAGTTAGATAGGAGAACTTTGGTTTTCTAGGTGGTAAAATAGTAAAATAGCTTATATATGTGGACGAAAAACCTGTTCAATAGTTTGAAAAATATTTTGGATAAATGATATATAGAGAAAATTAATCAGAAACACGGTTTTTGAACAAACAAAAAAAAGGAACTTGAGGGAACTCTGAATATATCTGTTCAATTTTGAAAAAAAACATGTAAAAAATGTTGTACATCTTTTCGATAAAATTTAGTATACAATAAAACAATTTACCTATACAAAATGTATGCTCACTAAAAATGTTTTTCATTAATCTCTTCCGGCGGTATTAAAAAGTTTCAGTATTGTATATTTATTCTCTCTCTTTTACGGATTTGAGGGTCTCTGCTCCCTTTATAGTACTTTACGAAGCACTTATACTACCTTAATAATGCTTACTACCTAAATAATACTTTTTACTTATACTGCCTTAAACGCTATCGCTTTGTCTTGAAATTACTGTTAGATTCGCAAACGATTGAGTTTTCTGGGCTTCTGTTTCCTCTTGCTATTCCCGTTATGAATGATTTTACGTTTACTTTACGATCCTTGCATTGGCTTACGCTTTTGGCCTTTCCCTACTCAATGCCTTTTGCTTTCTCTCGTCTCTTCCAGCCTCCTTATCCCTTGTCCACTTCCATCCAAGATCCAGCTTATTCTGTCATCCACACTCTCACTACCTGTTTCCCTGCAGTCCTTACAGTCCTCCTTAACTATCAGTTCATTCTCTAATTCTAGTCATACTCAGACATCCTCCCTTATATCACATTCTCTCCTCCTCTGTTGTCTCTCATCTTTCCACCTCGATCTTTCCGTATTCACGCTCGTCTCTCTGCTTACTATTTCCCGTAGACAAGTTAATGCTATCCTGATTTCCTGCACCTTTTCAGTTTTTTCTCAAAGTTCCGTACTTTCTTCATTTGCTCAATGATCATTTAACCTTTACCTAGTTTCTCCCTTAACAAATATTCTGGGCAGCTTCAGCTCACGCCCATTACCCATCGCAGGAATCTCTCCTGCAAACTTTCCACTCTCTTGTGCTTCTTTGATCCTCATATCACTACTTCGTAACTTAGTACTGACCACACTAACGCATCAAACATCCACACACTTATCCTCTAATCGTCCTTAAACCTTCTTTTCCCTACAACCCACACCTGCCCCATTGCTTTGCTCGCATATTTCATCCTTCTTCTCACCTGTAGCTCAACTCCTCCTTTCGCTTTAAACCAGAAACCAAGGTAACTAAATACGTCTACTTGTTCAACCGTCTATCCATACATCTTCCATTCTTATTCTGTTTTTGTCCTTGTCATTCTACAAAAGCATCATCTCCTCCTGGAACGCTATTATCATCAAACTCATCCCTCACTCAATGTCACTCTTTTTTCTGTCTTCTCCAGTTTCTCCTTTAAATCTGCCAACAAGCGACTGAACAGCAGTGAACTTATCGGGTACCTTTGCCTGAAACCCCTTCCACTCAGGAAATCTACCCTTCTTGTTTCCTTATCTCCTTTATCCGCTCGACCGAACTTCCATATACCCCTCCCTTCTTTCTTTTATAACCTGCCATAACACCTTCCTGTTTACCAAGTTAAACGCCGCTTTATAATCCACAAATAAGGCCACCAATTTTCCTTTCTTCCTTCCTAGGTTCCTATTCCCTAGATAATTGAGTACGTGTATGTTTTCTGTCATTCCCATTCCCTTCCCAAAGCCGGTCTGATTGCGTGGAGTAATCCCGTTCTCTTTTACATCTGTTTCCAATCTCTTTCTGAGTATTTCCGCATATATTTTGTAGCCCACCTACATAAGTGTGATTTTCTTATGCTCAACGGCCTTCTTGCCCTCATCTTTCTTAATTAAGAGCATGACCAAACCTGTCCTTTATTCCTTAGGCTATCCTTCTGCTCTCCAAACCTCGTTAGAAACCCTCCACATTTCCTCTCTTATCCTTTCCCCTCAAAATCTCAAAGCCTCGTTCTCTATATCGTCTTCTCCTGTTGCCTTGTTTCTTTTAAGCCTCGCTATCGCTCTATCCACTTCCTCCTTCCTTATGCCGTTATCGCTATCCTCCTTCCCTTTAATCACCCTCTCTTTACAGAATACCCTATTTTCTGCTTCTCTCAACAGTCGATTAAAGTACCGGGTCGCTCAGCCATCTCGATTTCCTCATTGATGCCCTTCCTTCCTCCTCTTTCCCTATTGATCCCCTTCCATTTCCTCCCTGCCCTTATCGCTTTTCCCACTTTTTCCATAAACATGATTTTCTTCAACTGCCTTTTATCGTTTAACAATCTTTCGTGTTCTCTCTTACTCCTATTATATTCCTGTTTCCCCATTTCCCCCTTTCTCCAGTTTCTCACAGATCCTCTTTATTCCATCCTCTTCTTCTCTTGACCTCACTTCTTCTTTTATCCTCTCTGTTAGTTCTTTATTTTTCCAAGGCAAGTGATAACGTCTTCTCCTTCGGAGCACATAATCTTCTTGTTCTCCATTGTTTCCCTAAATTTTCTCAACGTATTCTCCCTCCATTTACCCATTTTAACTGTACTTTCTCTAGTACCTTTCTTCTTTCCGCTATGCCGATTCCATTCTGAGCATTTCAGTGTCGCTGTTACTGAGTCTTCATCATTACCCACTACCACTTCATATGTTCCCTTTCTTATTCATTCTTCTGCCAAAATGTAATCTATCACTGTCCCTCCTTCACCTATAAACAGCGCTTCTCCTTCTTCGTCTTCCTTCATATTTCCATTGCAAATAAACTACCCCTCCTCTTCTAAAAGGTTCAAAAGCGTGTTACCCTCCCGGTCCAGCTCCCTGTGCTTCGAATTGCTTCAAAACGTCTCGCCTTCTTTTTTCAATACCCCCCCCCCCCCTCTAACTCTTCTGTCCACGCGTTTAAATCTCCCCCTATTAACACTAACTCTTCTTCTTTTACTCCATCCATTCCCTGATTACTCTTCATTCTTTTCCTCTCCTCCTATACACACAAACGACGGCCACTCTCTCTCTCGACCTACCTTTATTCTTCTCACTATCCACCTGCCTTTCCTATGTTCTTTCCTCGCTCCCTGCATCTTCCACACGTACCACTTTAGCCACTTTCGTTTCAAGCCCTTCCAGTCCTTTCGATCTGCCCACGTTTCACTCAGCATCACCACGTACCATTTTCCAATAGCCTCACCTTTGTTCTTGTATTTTAGCCCTTACACATTCCAGAAAGTCATACTCACTCCACACTTTTTGTCTTTTTCCATTTTCCTTCCTGTGCTCAATCGCTTTCCTCTAACGCATTTAAAACATTTAAATGATATAAATACGTCCATGGAATAAAACACAGACGTAACATGTTTTTCAAAAAGTCTTTTTTGTGTATTTTATATCTATCTTTCTTCAGTTATGGTGGAAAATAATAGGGGGAAATTTTTAAAACATATGAGTCTTTTTTTTGCTGCGCATATTCGATTAAAAAGACATCAAAAAGGCTTGTTGGAAAATATGTTGTCTTTATGTTTTTGGTTCAATGGACGTACCTACATATTTATTTCCTACAGTGAAATTTGATCATTAGAATGCCCTCAGATGCCAGAAGCAAAATTTCAATTTAGTTAAAAAAAGATGATTTTAAAAAATATAAAAGTTGGTATTTCAAAAATTCGCTGTATTCACATTCATGAGTCTCTAGAATTAGCACATTTTTTTCGTGATCTTTTTACCAGTATAAAGGCCCCTATAGATCATTAAAAATCCATTCGAAATTTTCTGATGGGCTTTAAAATGGTTTGTTAAATACAGGAGCCATTAAACATGAATTATTTCCGATGGGACTGTAAATAAAAAGCTGTGGAGATCCAAGTCATACAAGGTTACAAGAATATAAAAAATGTATCAAACTTTATTCGATAAATTATTTAATAAATTATAAATTATTCGGAATATTATACTGCCGCCGTCCTGATGAAGAAACTATACAACTGCATTTGAGAAGAACCGAGATATTTAATAAAACGCGCTTGCATCTGTACCTTTTAACGTATGAGACTTTTTGAAAAAAAATTACTGTTCTTGGGTAAATCGGGCATGCTCTAATCATTAAAACGAAAATAAATAGCGAATTCCAATTATTTATATGCAAAACTGAAGATAAGCTAGATATTAATGCACAAAGTCGCCGAGAATTCGTGTAGATATGCTAGAATTTCTGCAGATGTATTGTTTCCTCATCAGGAATTCCCAAAAATCGCTGTAGATATGCTAATTGAGACCCAATTATCTCGAGATTTAATTACAATTTTTAATAATGATAAGCATAGTTAAATTCGTCTTTTCATTACGAATTCAACCATATAAAAAACTCATTTGTGATAAAAATGCAGTTGTACAGTTTCTTCATCAGGACGGCAGTATACACATATGAGTATTAAAACCTTTTAGATTTCATATTAAATTTATCATTTATTTGTGAATTCATCCTTATTTTTGTTGTCTTTATAGTACGCACTTTTACGATTTTACTGCTTCTACGTTTTCATAGCATATAGTTCAATCCCAATAAAATGAATATATTTCCACATTTTTTATTTTTCTAAGGTAAAAATCGAACCTCAAAATAGTAGTAATTTGATGCTTATTTAATTCAATTTCAATTTCCTATAACGCGTGACTAACCTGCCTCCCTCAAATAATAATTTTATAAACATTTGCAAAATGTATAAAGGAGTTATCAATTTTACAGCCGTTTTATCGTTTGGTAAAATATTGTTACGCTTTCTGAACAAATAGGGCCAAATCTACCTTTTTTTGTCTGTTGGCAATTCAAATCATACTCTTCGAAAAGTTTTTAAAAATACTGAATTTTGGTATTGAAAATCGTTGCTTCGAGAATTTGCCGATATACCAGAATTCACAATTCATTTTTTTTGAATGATAACATATACACTAATGTTATTTTTTCAAGATATAAACATTCATATTGAAATTTGAACAATCAGTAGCTGAAAAAACGAACAAAGCTTTCATCAGTCATGAGCTAACCATTATGTTCCTTATTTTTCAACAATTTCCATTACTATTTAGCGCTATTATGAAATAATTTTCAAGACAATTATTTCAACAAATAGTTTTTTACAACGAAACTATCGCAGCTAGAAGATTGGTTAAAGAATTATCGACATCCTTTCTGGCCCTCGGTTATTCACTATTTTTTTCTGAGTGGCTCTACTTTAATATTCTCGATGGTGCCTGCACTTCAACAGTATGTCTATCTGACTGATTAAGTTAAAAAATGGCTCTTTTCTTCGAGTTCCAGCACAAATGCTAATTGGACTGGACTAAAGTAATAAGGAAACGTTTATCTGGAATCTCATCAAGTATCTAGAGTCTTTAGGGGCCATGCATAAGCTTACGTACCCTCCTTTGTGAGGGTCCGTCAGTTTTGACCCCCATTCCCCCCCCGCCCCATCATACGCAATTTTTTCTTGAATTTACTTAGGGGTCATCAAAAATTAACATAAGACGATCTGGGGGGAGGGGGAGTTTGGCGAAATATTACTGTTTCTTATAAATTAACAAAGTAGTTCAACTTTCAATCGAGTAGTTGAATTTTTAAACAAAAAAGATGAATTCTCAACAAAAATTGTGAGGGTTCATATTTTAACCGAGGATTACATTGATCAAAAAAACAAGAATTTCCAACCAAACAGTTGAATCCTTAATCAAAACAGATTAATTTTCAACCAAACAGTAGCATTTTAACCCTCGACCGAAAAATACGAATATTTAACAAACTACATAAATCGTTAATCAAATAGTTGAATTTTCTAGGAAACTGTTCAATTTTCAAGCCAAAAAGACGTATTTTCTACAAAACAGTTAAATTTTCAACAAAAAAGTTAATTTTCAATCAAACAGTGGATTTTTCAACCAAATGGTTAAATTTACAGTAAAAATATATTTTTTAATAGAAAAACGAATTGTCAACCAAGTAGTTTAATTTAAAAAAAAAGATGAATTTCCATCGGAAATTATAAACTTTCAGCCAAAAAAATGAATTTTTAAGAAAAAGGTTCAAATTTTACCCATGTAGTTGAATTTTCAAGCTAGAAAGATGAATTTTCAATAAAAAATGCAATAGAATAAGGATTAAGAATAGAAAAATGTTGAGTGTTCAGGTAAACGAAGTATTTTTAACCAAGAAAATGAATTTTTAACTAAAATTATGAATCTTCGACAAAAAAAGTGATTTTTGAATAAAGTAGTTCAACTTTTGATCAAATAGTTGAATGTCAGAAAAATGTTTAACAAAATAGTTGAATTTCCAAACAAAACAAAAAAATTTAGTCAAGAAAAAAGAAGAATTACATTTAAATTATTGTTGAATTATCAAGAAATGATTTACATTTTGAAGCAATGAAGATGAATTCCTGAAGGAATCATAGAATTATTGAATGTTTGTAAAAGTAAATGCTCATTGTTATGAAGACATTTTATTTTATGAAAATGATTTCATTAAGATTCCACTATTATTCAACTAACAGAATGCATATTTTACATGTATTTTCGTTTCCTAAGTTTATAAAATCTTAGTAATATTTAAGGGGAGGGGGTGTCACCGAAAATATCACGGCGTCTTACATATAGTGTGTCGGG
>CAKNXH010001155.1:55994-103429 GCA_932178445.1 Andricus quercusramuli | reverse complement strand
AAAAGAAAAACTTACGTAATTTTTGGTTGACCCCTTATTTATTATTATTTGTTGAAGTTATGATTATTATTACATTTCACTACAAACAGCCGTTTACAGTAAAATCTATTTAACTTTTGTTTTTTCGTGATTCGCAAACTTTAAAATATCTTGCGTAAGAAATTTTCAAGTATGCGAATCACTAAAAAACGAAATTTAAACAGAATAGTAATATTAATATTAACATTAAATGTAATAATAATAAATTCACGAAATAATAATAAATTAATCAACAAATTGAGGAACGAACATACATCTAAAATATACATATAATATATAATTTGAAAATCAAATTTTGGTCGCAAGTTCATTTTTTTTCAGTTAAAAATTTAACAGTTTTGTTAAAATTTCCTCTTTTGGCTTGAAAATTCAAAAATTTGATTAAATTTCGTTTCTCATTTGGTTTAACATTCTTTTCTTTTTGTAGAAATTCATCTTTTTCTAGTTGAAAATGAAACTATCTTGTAAAAATTATTCTGTAAGGGTCGAAAATTAAATTTGGTTGAAAATTCATATCTGGGTTGAAAATTCAACTGTTTTGTAAAAAATCCGTATTTTCGGCTCGAAAATTCAACAGTTATTTTAGAAAATTCAACTGTTTGGTCAAAAGTTTAACTACTTGGTTGAATATTAATTTTTTTAGTTCAAAATTTATCACTGTAGTCCAAAATTTAATTTCTTTTGTTGAAAATTTAATAATTTTGTTCAAAATTCGTTTTTATTGGTCGAATTTTTTTTTTTTTACTGAAAATTGAACCATTCCATTTTTGGTTGGAAAAATATATTTTTTAGTTGAAAATTCAACTCCTTGCCTAAAAATTAACATTTTTGTTAAGTCATATATTCGGTTGAAAATGTAACTTTTTTGTAGAAAATTCGTATTTTTTATATTGAAAGTTAATATTTTTTGGTTTAAAAATTCAACTATTTGGTTAAAAATTGATGTAGTTTGTTGAAAATTCGCATTTTTGGGCAAAAAATTAAACTTCTCGGTGGAAAATTCAACTATTCGTTGAAAAATATATATGTATTTTGTTAAGAATTCGTCTTTTCTAGTTCTTCTTGGTTGAAACTTCATCTTTTTGATTAGAAATTCAATTAAACTTTAACTGTTTTATAGAAAATTCGTTTTTTTTATTCAAAATTAATATTTGAAAATAAAAATTTATCTATGTGGCCGAAAATGTGTGCAGTATGTTAAAAATTCGTGTGTTGGTAGAAAATTAATCTGCTTGGTTGAGAATTCAACTATTTGGTTAAAAATTTATGTAATTCGTTAAAACATCGTGTTTTTTTCTTATAAAAAATTCAACTACTTGGTTAAAAATGTATGTATTTTGTTAAGATTTCATTTTTGTTAGCAAAAGTTATTCTTCTTGGTTGAAATTTCAACTGTTTTGTAGAAAGTTCGTCTTTTTGTCTTGAAAATGCAACATTTTTGATGAAACTCTCTTTTTTTAATACAAATGCAACAACAACAAAAAAACTTTACGTAGTTTATGCACGCGGTTTCTTACCAATCAATCACACTTGAATACAAAAAATTAATCGTAAAGTTGTTTTCAAGAAATCATTCCAAAAATCATTAGAGCATGTGAATTATTATTCCTTCTGTGTCTCCAATCGATAAAACGGTTGCAGAAGCAATTTATCTCAGAAATATTCTTAATCGGCACATTTTCAGTCAGGTTAACTGTATTGCATTTATATTTGTACTATTTTTTAATTTTCAGGCACATTTCACAACCTGCGACTTCCTGAATGCTCTGCGAAGATCCTCTTCGGTAGCACCGATGACCGGTTACTTCCGGCACAGATCATCCTCAGAAAATAGCATCAGCAATAATAATTAATGAGGGTCGCATAGCGAGTATTCACGACACAAGTTTCCCCGCGGACCGTCTGTCTTTAATAAATAGGTTGCCAGAATGAAATCAAAAGTTATAGCTTACTCTAAAAAACATCGACCATTGTTTTATTCTTTAAAAACCGATCAAACCTTATAATTATCTTTCTGAAAAACTGATATTTGAAATTTATCGCCGATTGAGAAAAAAGGTGTTGTTATATGAAGAAACCGTGAAGTGATTATAGAGATTTTCAATTTTTCATTTCAGTTAATCTCTTTAATGGGAAGATTAAATGGATGCGGATTTGGAATGAACGGCTAAGGTAACATAAAAAAATGCTCCTTATGAAAAAAATTGTTTTCGATATGTCGTATATTAAAAATTTATAATTGTAAGGAATTGCTGGTCGGTAAATGATGAAGTTAGTTTATTAGCTAATTGGCTAATTATAATGGTCGATTTTTTTAATTTCCTGCTTATTATATTTATATTTGATATTTTTTTATTTTTTTTTTGATATTTGATGGTTCTTATTGATATGAATGTTATCACAAGAACTGCGCTACTAAAATTAATATTTCAAAAAATTTGCATACAGGTATATATGTATTAAAATAAAAAAAATAAAATCTAGAAATTAAATTATGTGCTAATGTCACTGTGTACAAATTGTAAATATCGTAAAAGCTACAAAAAGAAATGTTTTAATAATTTTTTAATGAGTCATTAACTGATGTAATGTTATCACGAATATAATTTTGACAAATTTTATTTTGCAATAATGAGAAAATATCCCCTGAGAAATAACCCTCGAAGTATTAAAATATCAAAAGAATCCGAGATTTCTTTAAGGATAGCCTAAATTGTTATTTTAATTTTAATTGGCATTCCTGTTGAGGACTACTCAATGAGTAGCTTACAAAATAATTCTCGATGTTTAATATAAACGCATGTAATATCAGAAATGAATAAATAAATTAAAAGTAAGCATAGAAAATTACTCTTGCTTGAAAAATCATTTTTTACATAAGTTTAGAAAAGTGCTAAAGCCATTTTAACGACGGAAAAATAAATGGGGAGCTAGATAGGCGCATAAATGAGGGTAAGCAGGTTATCGGTAGAGCAGGGTCCATCTTCACAAATAAAAACATATCAAAAAAAGCTAAAATGGCCGTACATAATTCTAAAAGGACAGGATTGAAATTAACGCGCTCTCTAAATATGAATTAGTGAAAATTTCACTAGTTGAATTAGTAAATGTATGGTTCACTAATCAAATAGTAATATTTTGATGTTTTACATTTGAAATAGTAAATATTTTACTAATAAATTAGTAAAAGTTTTACTAATCTCAATTAGTAAACATGGTTCACTATTATTTAGTAGCTTCGCTTCACTAATTAATAAGTAACTTAGCGCGATCACTAACGAATTAGTGAACTGCAACGATTTTGACCAATCTGAAGTCATATCCTCATATGACATTGCATAATTAAAAAATTGACATTGACATTGCAAAATATAACAATTTATCTAATTATTTAAGAAGGGTTGAAATACAGTTCGGAAAGACTATTTTTAAATTTGTAAAATTCCTGGTCAAAAATAAATGCACTGTTATTTCCCGGTTTTTCCCGGTCTCATGAGATTCCCGGTCCAGCGGCCACCCTGAAATTATCATATTATTGTTCTATTTAACCATTGCCAGTAGACAAAAAGGAACTCAAGATCAATTTATTCATTTATTATCGCCAACGGCCATACCACACTGAAAAAAACAGTTCTCGTTAGATCACTGAAGTTAAGCAGTGTTGGGCGCGGTTAGTACTTGGATGGGTGACCATTCGGGAATACTACTGCATGTTGTTTTATAATCTCCTTTCAATTTATATCTATTTTGGAAAAATTAATTTTTTCACTGAACAATTAGTGCATTTTTACTGTATAATTAGTGACTTTTCACTCTTCAATTAGTACACACTGCAATGACAGGGATTACTAATTGCTTAGTGGAATTTCACTAATTTCACAAGTGGACAATTTCCACTAATCAAATTAGTAGTTTTCTACTAATCGTGAGTGGCCGACTTCTCTCTAATTGAATTAGTGAAATTTCACTAGCAATTAGTGAAATTTCACTAATTCAAATTTAGAGAGCGATCGGCATGAAACCTCTGCTCATAATATGCGGGAAAACACTGATGGACAAAGTCCGAAACGAGACAATTCTCAAAGAATGTGGTACAGGGGAGACACTAGTTGACATATGGGAAGGAAATCAGTTAAGATGGTTCGGACACCTTGAAAGAATGAAAGATGAACGACTGACCAAATAAGTGTACAAAGGTAAAGTAAATGGCAGAATGCGCAGAGGTAGACCGCCGAAAGAATGGTTAGAATCTGTGAATGATACACTAATACGAAGAGACATAAGAAGCCATAGAAATACAAGAGCCTGCATGAAAAAATTCATGGACGTGAATGAAGCTAAAGTAGTATGCCAGGACAGAAAAGTGTGGCGACAAATAGTTTGTGAACAGAGTGACAATAGAATGAATGGCGCCTGAAACAAAGACCTTGGATACTAATGGGCCCAAGTGGGGAACCATGCATAACAATTTTGTGAGGCTCCTCACTTGGGATGATCGCTAGAGAGATTGATCAGCAACCTGGGTCGGAGCAGTGTTGCGGAATGAACGTGTCATTTAACTAAATAACACGAGAATTCCAGATCAATATAACATATCTATACCCAACACCTATATACCTATATACCTTATATCTATATACCTACCTACCTTATACCTATATACCTATTTACTATTTTCCAACCGAGCAAGTCACACCTACCCCGAAAGGGAAAATAGCTTAATGGTATAATAATAATAATAATAATAACTCTCAAACATTTCAGTGAGAAATGCACTCAAACTCGGCTTCTACAACGTGTCTTATTTTAAAAAGTCCATGATTGAAAATAAAAGACGTAAATTCTGATTAAGTGTAACAAATTTGGAAAATTATCTGCAACTTTGGATTATTACATTGTCTATAAACAGCAAGATGAGTATTCCTTCTAAAAGGACATTTGAAGTAAAACTAGGAAATATATATGTGATTTATTAAAAAATAATTCTGTAGCATTTTTAAGGAATTTCAGAAATTGGTAAAAAATTGCAAGATACTATACGGGATTTCAAATGATTTCCAGAGATTTCACGGAATTTCATTAGTTTTTAACAACTTCAGACTTTGAGAAGAAATTTTCAAAGATGTTTGTAGGATTTTAAAGGATTTTCAAAGGATTTTGATGATTACAGTGAATTTTTCAGAAAATTTTTGTTCTTAACACGTAAAAACAGAAAATGTTGAAGAATTCAAGATACTATACGGAATTTCAAATAATTGATGCGGATTTCACAGGATGGAAGATGCGAATATATGAAACGGGAAATTTGCAGAAGCTTTTGTGAAATGTACACATTTTCTCTCTTATTTCTAATGTGCTAAAGGCTGGTGCCATTCTCAGTATACAACACAAACCAACAATTACTTCTGATTCTAGTTCTGTTTCTATACTCCCCCTCCATTGATCGAAGTCGAGTGGGACTGACGTTATAACTGGAATCTCCACCTTACGACGACTGGCAAATTAATTTGGATATGATTTTCACTCGTAAAATGCATTTCTCGCATCAAGATGGTAATTGGACGTTCACTTTAAACATTTAATAATACAAACAATATAGTAGCCTCGGAATGGATTGAAACTTTGGTTGTTGAAAGGTATGCATCAGATAAAGGCAAAGATAAAGTTTCAGGCGATAAATGGGGACTGGGCGTTTGGAATACCACCAAAAATTTGGGTGAGTGATGTTAAGGAAAGACAATTACGAAAAACAATGCACGTAAGGAAGCTAGATATTTTATATATACCTGAAACAAAGAAAACGGGATGTGACAGTAGAATAATAGAAAATGGGAAGCTAAAGGAGGAGCTCGAACTGTAGTCAGGAGTTGATAGCGAATCATATGCTTGCCAATGACTCGGTCGGATAATGAATGAGAGAGTAAAAAACGCCTTTCGGGACACTTTACATGAGGCTATGAGTACTTGTGTTCATGGTGAAAGAATCATTCTGCTAGGGAAAATGAATGGATGGGTTGAAATCCAAAGCTAGTGTACGGAAATGAGTAAAAGTGTGACTGGTTCGATATTAGACAAGGTCTTAGACAAGGATGCGTTATGTTATTCTCGGCTGTTTATAATATTCATGGATAAGTGTCTAAGAATGTCCCTCTTCAACGAAGAAGGTGTGGATCTCGGGATCGTGAAGCTGCAGTTGCGAAGCATTTGGAGATGATACGGCTGTTATGGCTGTGAAAATGTAACAAAGCTAAAATGGCAATGTATAATTCTGTACATGCACCCACTGTGTTGTATTGTAGGGAGACCTGGACCTACCAAGAAAAGGATATGAATAAATTTAACGCAGTTGGCATGCAATGCCTGCACAATTTGTGCGGTAAAACCTTTTTTTTTTGGATAAGCAAGAAGTGTAATATTACCTTGGATATTAATGTGTCTGAGTGAAGAGCTTTTCATACACTGGAAACTGGATTTGTGCACAGTTTCGGTTCTGGCTTTGGACTCGAATCCAGGAACTTAGAACGTAAAGAGGCAGGGTTGCATGAACGCTTCCTGTTCGATTGCGAGAAATGACATAACATGATGCAAGTAACGTGCTGAATGCGGTTCTCTGTTGTTTGTCAGGCTTGACTGACCACATCCTCCCCTTTTGGCTTTACGGCTCCTCTCAACGGAAACCGCCACGCGGCATCAGTTCTCGGTACACACAAATCTAGGTTTTTTGTGTGAAATCCAGAGTCCCGTGTAATTACTTTGTGAAGCCCTTCGCTTGGGGTACTTGATAGAGAGATTGATCAATGACCTGTCTCTGTGCAGTGTTACGGAACGAAAGTGTTGTTTAAATAAACAACACGAGAATTCTAGATTAATCTAAAATGTATACCCCCCTCTCCTTATACCGCCTCATACAATTCCATTTCTCACTTTTCTCATATGAACTCCCTGATCTCGGCTAGAACCGAGTGAGCCACTCTTACCCCAAAACGAGATTCGGCTTAATGGTATGCTAATAATAATACAAATAATAATACATCAACATGAAGTCGCCAATGCTGCGGTGTTTCTATACCATGCAGCAGATAGGGCCGCAGAGGAGCTTGACCTCCTATTTAATTCCAGCGACATTACACATGGCCTAGCATCACTAACACCTCTGGTGCTTAAAAGTCGTATACAGGAAGCAGAACATACGCTCCTACTAAGAGAACATGCTGACAAACCTCTTCATGGTAAGTTCTACGGCATCATACGTAGAGAAGAGCTTTCGATGGGTCTGTGCAACATGTTTCTCAAGTCTGCTGGATTGAGATCGGAGACCGAGGGATTTCTTTTTGCCTGTCAAAACGGCGTCATAGACTCCTTAGTTTACCGCGAGCGCATAATGAATGTACCTGTACGCAATACCAACTGTCGAGCGTGCAAGCAAGAGCCAGAAATACTTGGACATGTTCTCAGTGGATGCTCTAAATATGCGCGCTATGCGTACATAGAGAGACACAATGCAGCTCTAGAAGTGTTATATTACCATCTTAGGCATTTTTATGGTGTTGATCTGTTGCCCGTCTTGCCATATGCTCAGGGGGAACTTGAGTCCGTTGTAGAGAATGATCAGTGTAAGATCTACTGGAATTTCTCATTCTCCACCACTCAACGTATCAGTGCTACGAAGCCTGATATTGTTCTCCAAGATCTGAAAAACAAGATCATTTACCTGATTGAATTCTCGGCACCAGCCGATGGTAATATCACGGCAAAGGAGGGAGAAAAACGGGCGAAATATCAAGCACTTCTGTTCGAGCTGAGTAGGCTGTAACAAGGCTACAAAGTCCATCTTATAATTCTCATACTCGGCTGTCTTGGAGGCATGAAAGCTTCATTTATCAGCCAACTCAACAAGATTCCGGCTTGCCAGCGTCAGTCTCATTTCATCACGAACCGGACGCAAAAGGCTGTTCTTCTGGGATCACTCCATCTGGTCCGTCAACACTGTTCCTCTTAATATTCTACAAAGATTGGTAGCTCTAAAAAAGTATCCAGAGGTGAAACCTTCATCTCCAACTGTCTTGTCTCCCGCGTAAGGTCATCCGCGGCTAGAGACCTGACTCCAAGGAACAGTGTTGCCCGATGTTTTAACGCGTAAATTTCCCGCTCTTGCTTACCTTCTAGGACAGAAGGAGCAGAAGCGGATGACGTACACGTTCCAGTAGCTTTGGTATTGGTTTCCTTAAGGGACCATGATCGAAGCTTCCGGAGCCTACAACTTCTCTAAAATAAGAGTAGGGATGGATATCGATTTGGCGTAGGGATGTGGCATCCCCATCGCCCGAGAGCTCCGGTACTTGCGGCCAGCCACGTTGCTTTGGGCTAACTCCCCAATGCAACGAATTATGCGGTTACGACACCAGTATCGCGCAGTGCCACCCACAATAAGCCTCGCTCAGATGGTGGGCATGGTTCAGTTGGGAGTGGTAATAGGACCGAACCGAAGCGACGACCAGGCAATGGCCCGGAGAAATGCGAGAACATCGATTTAAATGGTCGGACCAACTCAGGAGGGACATCCTTACCTGTTGGCAAGGAAGCTTACCGGCGCGAAGAGGATTCATGAAGAGGTTACATGACCGTTGGGTCAATATGCACCCGGAATATGCTCATAAAACGCCTCAGTATTTAAGAGATCAGGTATCCTTTTTGCGAAAAAACGGATATGAAGCTCTTTATCAACAAGAAGAAGAACAACATCCTCCAGCGAACATTACACCCGTTCCAGCAAGACCAACTTTGCAGATAGCTGATAATTCCAACATTAGAAGTAGGAGATCCATCCACTAAAAAGTCTTTCTCAGGATGGACAAATTAGCTGAAGCTAATACTGCTATCCCCAATTTGCTCCCCGAAGATTTAAATCTCTGGAATCTGAACTGTGTAGTTTACGAGAAGGCGGTCTCCCTGCTTAGCGACAATAGAAGTAACGATACTTCAGTACGCCTGAGTAAGACTCGCGAGCGTATTGCACATCTTCAATTTAAAATCGAGACAGTGAGACGGATGCATCAAATACCCAGTGCGTGATTAGCTACATAACATCAAATAAAAAATTCACTTCAAAAGTTAGGGCACTTGCTCGAAACTTGAGGAGAGCAAATCACACGCTGAAGAAGTGTAAACTGTTGTCCATCAAGCAGCACTGGACGCAAAAGATCTCTTTCAACAGCAAAACAGCACCTTGAACGGCGAGTACAGTGGATTCAGGAAAATTCCACCTTTTCTTCTCATTCTTACCGTCTATTCAATAAAACGTCACGTACCGATAAAAATCCGCCTATTCGAGAAGAGATTCAAGTCTTCTGGGAGCAAGTATTTGGAGATGCTTATCAGCTAAATGAAGAGGCTTCAGATATATCACTCTTTCGTAACCTTTGCCAAAGGCAAAGGTTAAAAGGTCCAGATGAAGAGTGTCCACTAATTACTGCTAAAGAAGTGAAGAAAGTTATTGCTAGAACTAAAAAATTTTCAGCACCAGGGCCAGATAAAATCAACAACTTTTGGTGTAAGAAGTTCACTAGTACGGACCAATATCTAGCTGATGGTATATTTACTAATTTCTTGAACTAAGAACATCCTATCCCCCAGTGGCTAGTAGGAGGACGCACGGTACTGATCCGTAAGACCGGAGATTTTTCAAGTCCATATAACTACAGGCCCATAGCTTGTTCAAACACCCTTTACAAGCTATTTACTGGCATCCTAAAAGACAGGGTATTTACATCTATCGAGCCGGTATGGAGTGCAATAGTTGAACAACGAGGGTGCAAGAGAAGGCTGGCAGGTAGCAAGGAGAACCTATTAATAGACAGGTGTATAACCCATGGCTCTATAGGGTATCGAAACAATCTGTCCACGGCTTGGATTGACTACCGCAATGCATTTGATAATACAAACCATGAGCTACTTATCAAGCTCCTTGAGTGCCTGGAGGTGCATTCAAAAGTAGTGAGATGCATAAAGGAGCTTATGTTCTTGTGGCCAACAGGATTTGTCATAACATCTGACAAACGACAAGTGACTGCCAGCTTGATCACATATAAGAGACCTCTATCTATTGTGCTCCGAGGTAAGAGCTCTGGATACCTATGTGGCCTGCCAAACTAAAGAGAATATAAGGTTAACCACATTTTATACATGGACGACCTCAAACTCTTAGCTCGTTCGAAAGAGGACCTTAACATCCTTGTGGAGGGGGTAAATAGGTACTCTAAAGCGATTGGCATGAGCTTCGGACTGGAAAAGTGTGCCTGCATCCACCTACACCGAGGAAGACTAGAAAATACGTCATCGCGTGACGATCCGGATGTTCAACTCATAGGCGGAAATACCATTCAACATCTTGGGATTGGAGAAACCTGTACATACCCTGGAATACCGCAAGCGGAAATCCAAGATGTGCGTGTGGTAAAAACGGCCCTTGGAAAAAGGTATCGCCAAATTCTCAGACAGATTTAGGCTTCCGAACTATCTGGAAAGAATAAGATCCAGGCGACCAATATGTTGACCGAAGCAAACGCAAGATGGTGAAAATTCATCGAAGTCATCATCCTAGATCATCCGTACCTCAAATATACCTCTCTCGAGATAAAGGGGGTAGTAGCTTGCTAAGCTTAGAGTATCTTTATCGAAGAACGGTTCTAGCTATGGCGGCGTTTTTATACTGCACCACAGATAGGGCCGCAGAGGAGCTTGGTCTCCCATTTAATTCCAGCGGCACTACACATGGCCAAGCACCACTAACACCTTTGGTGCTCAAAAGTCGTGTACAAGAAGCAGAACATACGCTTCTACTAAGAGAACATGCTGACAAGCCCCTTCATGGTAAATTCTACGGCATCATACGTAGAGAAGAGCTCTCGACGGGTCTGTCCAACATGTTTCTCAAGTCTGCTGGATTGAGATCGGAGACTGAGGGATTTCTTTTTGCTCGTCAAGTAGGCGTTATAGACACCTTAGTTTATCGTGAGCACATAATGAATGTACATGTATGCGATACCAAATGCCGAGCGTGCAAGCAAGAGCCAGAAACACTTTGACATGTTCTCAGTGGATGCTTAGAATTTGCACGCTACGGGTACATAGAGAGACACAATGCGGCTTTTCAAGTGTTATATTACAATCTTCAGCACTTCTATGGCGTTGATGTAATGCCCGTTTTGCCATACACCCAGGGGGAACTTGAGTCCGTTGTGGAGAATGATCAGTGTAAGATCTACTGGAATTTCTCATTCTCCGCCACTCAACGTATCAGTGCTACGAAGCCTGATATTGTTCTCTAAGATCTGAAGACCAAGATCATCTACGTGATTGAATTCTCGACACAAGCCGATGGTAATATCATGGCAAAGGAGGAAGAAAAACGGGCGAAATATCAAGCACTTCTTTTCGAGCTGAGCAGGCTGTACCAAGGCTACGAAGTCCATCTTGTAGTTCTCATAATCGACTGTCTTGGAGGCATGAAAGCTTCATTTATTAGCCAACTCTACAAGATTCTGGCTTACCAGCGTCAGGCTTATTTCATCACGAACCGGATGCAAAAGGCTGTTCTTCTGGGATCACTCCATCTGGTCCGGCAACACTGTTCCTCTTAATATTCTACAAAGATTGGCAGCTCTAAAAAAGTATCCAGAGGTGAAACCTTCATCCCCAACTGTCCCGTCTGCAGTGTAAGGTCATCCGCGTCTAGAGACCTGACTCCAAGGAACAGTGTTGCCCGATGTTACCTCGCGTAAATTTCCCGCTTTTGCTCACCTTCTAGGACAGGAGCAGAAGCTGACGACGTACACGTTCCATTCTCGTCGGGATTGGTTGCTTAAAGGAACCATGATCGCAGCTTCCGGAGCCTACAACTTCTCACATGAAATAATAGGGTAAGTAAGTAAGTAAGTTTTTAGGGTAAGTAAGTAATTAGTAATAGTAATGAGACACTTTTTAAGCTCCTTGAGTGCCTGGATGCGCATCCAAAAATAATGAGTTGCATGAAAGAGCTTATACTTTTTTGGCGGACAAGATTTGTCATAACATCTGATAAAAAACAAGTGACTACCAGCTACATCACATATAAGAGGGGGGTCTTCCAGGGAGACTCTCTAAGTCCGATACTTTCCTGCATCTTCCTCTTGCCTCTGTCTATTGAGCTCCGAGGCAAAAGCTTTGGATATGTACCTATATGGCCCGCCAAACAAAAGAGAATATAAAATCAACCACCTTTCATATATGGACGACCTTGAACTCTTTGCTTTTTCAGAAGAGGACCTTAACATTCTTGTGGCGGCGGTAAATAGGTACTCTGAAGCGATTGGCATGACCTTTGAACTGGAGAAGTGTTCCTGCGTCCACCTACACCACATGGAGAAAAAGGTCTAGTAGGGCCAACTAGATGAATCTAGTTACGCGCGTCTAGTAAATTTAGGACGGACGTTTCGTTACTCCTGCTCAATGTCTTGTAAGTAGTCTAGTAGATCTTACCGATACGTCGTGTTGTGGTAAATATTGTCCATAACGAGATATCTAGTAGCAAGTTGCCCCCCACTACTCCTTTTCTCCCTTCGTTGCTCCCTTGTACACCCTTTATCATCGCTATACCTCCCTCTAGCCTGCTTCCTAATTGTCGGCGTCGTCACCTCCAGTTTCTTCCAGCCGCTTGCATTTCCGTGTCCCGTGCGTTGTTCTGACTATTTTCAGAATTGCAAGAAGCGCGAAGCGACGTGTTTTTATTTTTGTTTCTATTTGCGTATATTAAAATAAGTCATTTCTGTGACGATGCAATGGTATCTGTTGGACTATGGAACCTTTTCTCCTACAAGGCTATACTTCAAGAATCGCAAACTTCATTTTTCTTCAGTGTAACCGCCATGTTATTTTGAAGATAATGCTTCAGGCCGTGCGATTTCTTCGTGCAATATAAAAGAATACCTTTGGCCACTATTTAATAAACGAACTTCATTTTTATAGTACTGTTTACATTTTTAAACCTATCTTGAAGATCCTCAAAACATACTTATTCTCCAAAAAAAAAAACTATTTTCAAGCACTATAAATCTGGTAAATTTTACCAGAAAACTAGTTAAATTGCCTAAACACGGAGATGTAAGCCTAACTCGACGTATGCTTACTTTTACTAGACAGCTAGTTAGCACTTCTAGCCATGGAAATGTTCGCCGCACTAGATGTCTGATAACTTATACCAGATGTCTTGTAATTCTGGCTAGACAGCGTTTTGGTTCATAGAATGCTATTTTTGGAATGGAATGCCATTCAACATCTTGGTAATGGAGAAACATATATAATACATATCTTGGAATACCGCAAGCGATTGATGCAGTAAAAGGGAACGTCAATAAGCCAAAGCGACTTGACTTGAGCTTGCAGTGTCTTCATCAAAGAACGATTCTGGCTACAACCTGTTTAATTCTAAATAGCACAGATTCTCTTATGCGATTTGTAGATCAACATGGAGTCGTCAAATCTGCGGTGTTTTTATACCATGTCTTATATGGGCTGCAGAGGAGCTTGCTTTCCCATTTGATTCCAGCGATACTACATATGACCTAGCATCACTAATACCTTTGGTACTAAAAGGTCCTGTACAGGAAGCATAACATTCGCTTCTACTAAGAGGACATGCTAACAAGCTTCTTCATGATAAATTCTACGGCATTATACGTGGACAAGCACTATATCGATGGGCCTGTCCAACATGTTTTTCAAGTCTGCTGGATTGAGATCGGAGACTAATGTCTTTATTTTTGCCTGTCAAGATGGCGTTATAGACACCTTAGTTTATTGCAAGCGCATAATAAATGTACCTGAATGTGCAGCAACTACTGAGCGTGCAAGCAAGAGCCAGAAATATTACCATCTTTGGCACTTCTATGGTAATATCACGGCAAAGGAGGAATAAAAACGCGCGAAATGTCAAGCACTTCTTCTTGAGCATAGCAGGTTGTGCCAAGGCTACAAAGTTCATCTTGTGATGAAAGCGACCACTGTGTAAGGATAACAGTGGTAAAAGACCAACTGCGAACTACACCATGCTCCTAATTTTGTACCTACGATATCATTATACTAAAGAATAAAAACATCGTATTAAATCAATTTACAACATCATCACTTCACAAGGGACTTAACTAATTTTTAGTCCGTGGCTTATGATGAAAAACCCGCGCTACCCGAGACAAGTTACCGAAAAAAACTTTATTCTCTTAAAACAATTAATACTTATATAGAATGTACCTTATTCCATATTGGTAAAAATATATGTATATTTTGTATTGAATCATATTTAAAATATACTTTTTGCAACACCCACCTCAAAAGTTGACGTTTGCATGCATGTAGATGGTGCCTAAAGTACCTTATTTGAGCAGACATGCGTGAAAAAATTTTCGCGCATGCGCAGTTTGAAGATGGCTTACGTTAGACACTGGTGAAAAAGTTGCGCATGCGCATATTCGAGATGAGGTACTTTAGACACTGGCATAGGTAACTTTAAACACTGGTGTTGGTATCTTCTTGAAATAAATTTACATTTAGCTTGAACAAATGTTTTAATGATTGAAGTTTTGTTTTTAGGGTTTTGTACCCCCCCCCCTCCCCGGTGGCAAAAAAGCATAAACGCCAACATTTTTTTTTTCAATAATTTTTTTCCAACAAATTTTTTTCAAAATTTTTTTTCACCAAATTTTTTTTTCGACAATTTTTTTTTACAAAATTTTTTTTTTCACAAATTTTTTTTCACACAATTTTTTTTAAAACATTTTTTTGCACAAATTTTTTTTCAATTTTTTTTCAATCATTGAAAAAAATTTGTTTTTTTTGTAATTTCTTTACTCCACTCTATGCAACATAAAATTAGTATTTTTCGTTACCACCTTCTGACAACTTTTTCGGACGGGCGTTGCAAAAAATAGCGTGTGATACACGTGCGCGTAGGTGATTGTTAACTCGTATGATTGCATCATTCGCCTGCGGTTCGAAGCACTCGTCTACGTTTTCGCACTCGCTTCGCTCGTGCGCTAACCACCAACTCATGCTTCGAGCCTCCGGCTTATGCTGCAAAATTCACACTCGCACACAATCACCTATTTTACGCACTTGTATCACGAATAACTATTATTAATTACACTACTTCATTTGCTTCTGTTAATAAAAACGAAGTGTCTCGTAGTCTCGAAAGTCGGGATGACTACCCAGGAAACAAGAAACGATTGACCACGTTTCAATCGTATTTCAGGTCGTATGAAATGTGTATCTTAAACTGGAATGGCAGATTGCTGACGATATAGGTTAGAAGTGCCAATGAATCGGAGAAATGGTTATTTTACGATTCACCAAAAATATTTCGTTACCGATTGAATAACGACAGTTAATCATAATAATCTCTTCTAAAATTATTTTATTAGAATTTGAAGACAAAACGTTCGTTTGTAAACCTCCGAATGTCATAGACTTTGATAATGGTGCATGACTCTTTGTGACTTATTGAAAATGAAAAATTAAGTATTTTTGATCTTACAACTGTATTACGTTTATTTACCTATGTCTAAAAAAATACCCATTCAAAAATTCAACTTTTTTAAAGACAATTACCGCCTTTTATATAATTAAAGTGGTTTATTAATTTTTTAATTGAAAAATTTGCAGATGTAAACTACAGTATACATATATTTATACTTTGTTATGATCAAGTATTTGTTTTTTCTGCGTGTTATTTCTACAAAGCTATACTTAATCAACCCTTTCCAAAATAAAAGATTAAGTTTTTTCAAAAACAGCTGTAACGATTATTATCTTCAGTTTGGACTCAAAATGATCGTGAAGTATCACAGTAATAAAAACAGAAAAAACCGGGAGGTGCAAGATCTTTTGGTTTGAGCTAAAAGATCAATTGTGTATATATCGAAGCGCGGTTTTCGCGAAAGCCGTTGAGTTTTCATCAGTTTCTATCAAGGGTTAATTAAATTTTCTCCTCCCTAATTGGAAGGACGGCCGATATATAGATCGCGGTAGCCGTTAGGTGTGCACTGTGCACGATGTGGGGGATTTTGTCTGTCAACGGAAGATGGAGTGAAACCCTGGTGAATAGAGACATCCGTTGAGTTCAGGGATTACCCTTGCACGGAACGACTTATCTCGTATCGACAATTTCGATGCTACTCGGTAACAAGCAGAAATCAATTGTAACCACATTTCTACTTCTAGACACACTATTTACTATTAAATTACAATTTTTCAAATAATTCAAAATTAAAGTAGGTAAATACTTACAAAAATCAGAATCACGAAAACTTACCCCATTACATTTCTTTGAATCCAGGTTAAATAACAATGTATTTTTTTTTTATTCCAATCTATTAAAAACTGTAAATGTAATCATTTTCAAGTTGACTACTTCACCCTTCAACGGGCCATTTGACATGAGTTTTTCAATATCAACACTTATTACCTTATGAACATTTTTTGAAGTTGTAGGAATACAGACTTTATAAAAGAAATAACAAACCTTAATGCTAGCAATTGCTTTTATTTCCGTGGCTTTACTCAAAATTGAGAATTTTTGTGAAATATGACCTTTTCCCTTAGAATAAAAACGAAAAATTGATATTGTTAGGCATGAAAATATAAATAAAATTCATCTGGATTCAACCAAAAAATTGTCCTTATTTTAAGTAAAATTTGTCTGTGTTTGAGAGTAAATTCTGAAATTCAAATATGTAAATAAGGTCATAAATTCAGACCAATTTTTTTTGAATCCAGAAAAGTTTTTGGAATTGAATACGAGCCAGTGACACTGAAGCTGACTCCCCTCCTATTTTGAAATACGAAGTATAGATGTGATTTCATGTAAACGTCAGTCGAAGAATGAATGATGAATTCTAATTATTTGATACTAGTATTCTGTGAGAAGACGGCAGCCTTATAAACTATTAAATTCTCTTGTGTCAATAATATTGGTCTTTAATGTATCGACACGGATAAAAAATTTGTGCCTTCAGAGCGTCACGTAAAATGTAGACGTTTCCTAACATTATTTTAGGCCTATAATTTTCTTCGGTTTTCTTCAGCAAATTAAATATCAATTGCGTAGATGAGAAGCCGGAAAATTATAAGAGAAATCAGAAAATTAGTTGATTATCCTCAAGGATATGAATTTTCAAAAGGTTTTACCTGTTCGCTCCATTAATTTCTAGATCCTAGATATTTTCAAATTCTAGAAATGAGTTTCATTTTGACTATTTATTGCTTTGAATTGAATGTGCCAAAAATGCTCGTAATTGATATCGATTAATGACGCAATTTTTTTTTAGAGGAAAATTAGACACAATATTAGGAAGACAATCTGTGCAAAAAAATATTTTTGAACAAAAAGGCTCAAACATACCACAAATCCAAAGATCAGTTATTATGAAAGAACACGTTGAAAAAGTTCAATGTATGCAAGAAAAATGGCATAGAAGGACCTAAAAAAATGTTTGAAAACAATATTGTAATCGGCTCATTACATTAGAGAGTCGGTTTTTTGGTCAACTCTCATACGAATTGCCAAATAATAATTTGACAATGCAAATGCAATTATTGTTGATTTGAATGAATTCCAAATAAGATATTTTATTAGAATACATTAAAAAACGAATTGACTGACCTTAATTTAATGATTTAATATAATTCTACTTGATATATGATCATATTATAAGCTCGGTAGTGTTGTAGTAACAGCACGTTCGATATAATACACTTAAAACTTAGCGCTAATCAGAAACCAATTACGAGAGGCGCGTCGGAATGAGTTTAATCGCATTAAATATTAAAATGTCGTCACTACGTCCCTGTGGGCCATAGCACAATATATTTGACTCTCTTCTGTATGCGTGCGATTTACTTGTTGTTTTCAGGCACGTGTGTGCTACTGTATTAGTATGCACTCTTATTCCATACACATCACTACATGAACGACTTTACACCCTTGGGAGTATTCGCTCTGGATGTCCATTCTACTTCATAAGTCAATCACTACACTGAGAAACCCTTGTTTGTATTTCTTGTTAAAAATCACACTAGATTTCACTATCTGAACTTTGCAATGAGAGGCAAAAAGCAAATTTTAATAATATTTACTAACCTCAATAGTAACTCGTAGCTACTTGAAGAATTATAAAATATATTGGAATAAAAGTTAAAACTATTGCATTTATTGTAAAAGACATTTGAAGTATTTATTAACCTCTGTAGTAAAACTGCAAGTCTGCACTATTTACTAATTTTGGTAGGAGAAAATAGTAAATTTGTTGGATTAATATCTGTAGAAGATAACAGTATTTACAAAGTGCTGTAGTAAAATGATGCGCAGGGACCGTGCGCACCGAATTACTAACTAGTTAGCCAAATATGCTACAGTGGGAATAGTAAAAAAAATAAATACGTGTTGCTAACGTTCACACAAGCCTACCTACACACATGTTCTACATTTAACGCATAATTCACATTTATTTAAATTAAGAATTGACAACATTAGAAATTACATATATGTATATATTCTTAAAAGATAGTATTTTATATTATAAAGCTGAAACAGAAAAATCAGGTTAGAAGAAAACGAAGGCTGGCGGGAATCGAACACGCGTCTCCGGGACAGCAGTCGGGCGATGATCCATCTACCTATAAGATATTGTGGGACTCAGAATGAAAACTTCCATATGACCTAAATGATAGAAAGTTTATTGGTTCTAATTCATTTAATCCCTAATTGATTAATATTCATGATATTTTTATAATTTTAAACAACAAAATTTTTAATGTAATTAAAATAAGTAAATATTTTTTTTTAAATTATGTTTTTTTGCGGATTTTGCATTGAAACATAAATTAGATGTCATTTTCGCAACCTAAAAATATGATCGGCGATCGACACACGTCAGATGCACTCGGCCGCGCTCGGTCCAAGGCTCGATACTTTCTGCTAAATCAGTTAGTAATATTTGGGACCAAATTTAATAATTGGTATTAACCTTTGTTACAAAAAGTAGGAAATGTCCATAATACACATCGTGTTCCTGCAGACAATAGTAATTTCTTCTACATATTTAGTATATTATGTTATTTAAAATACTTATTACTTTTATTTTTTTTGTACAATTTATTAATTTCTCCACTAATTTTTCCTACATCGGATTTTACTACAGAAAATAGAAAGGATTGCTATTACCAAATAGGAAATCTTCTTATAAAAATAGTATACCCAGGCGGAAATATTATATATAGTTTATATATAGTGTGCAGTATTATATATAATATTTATTTGTTTTATATAGAAAATGTATAAAACAAATGAATATTATATATAATACTTCACACTATGTATAAACTATATATAATATTTCCGCCTGGGTAACTTATTATTTATGTATTAAAATGTCGAAATTTAAGCATTTTGCCCCCATTTGCTATCCGTTTTAGTAATTTTTCCAACCTAAAGTTTCTCAGTGTATACATATACGCATGTACATATAATATAATCCTCTGAAGAATGCGAATTTATGCTACGATTTCAAAAATCTTTAATTTATGAATCGCACTATTGAATTTTTGTGTTTACAAAAAATTAGTTGTTAATTTTTCATTCAGCCATTTTAAGATTTTGCTTCTCTTGTATACAGAGGTATGTAATTATTTGATGAGTAAAACTGAAAAAACCCTGCAAATAATTTTAAAAAATTAACATGAGTAATTTAATTAAAAATTAGCGTCTGGATATTTAACCAAGGAACGAAGAACTATGTGAACTATGTGAACTTTCCGATTAGACACAATTTAAAAATCCATTTCATTGAAAATATTCTTAAATATTAGGTTTTAAAAATGTATGTTAAAAATGGAATAATTTGAAATTTGAAACATTCTATACCAGAAGCTGTCAAAATTGAAACATTTCATACTAGGATTTTGGAAATTCGACAAATTCATTACAGAGGAGTTGAAATTGTATCATCTTTAATTCGAAGCGTTCCAAAATGCACAATTTTATATTGAACTGAAGAATCTGAACTGAAGTATTCAGAATTGAATGATTTAAAGTTGACAACTTTTGAATTTTAATAATTTTTAAGTCTAGGCGATTAAAATGTGACAATTTGCAATTGAATGTTATGATACCAAAGCTTCTATAAATCCATAATTTTGAATTGTTATTGCATAACAAATTATAATTTGATATTAAAATTCATTACAAAATTTTTTCTGCATTCTTCTGATATTATTCTAACAAAAGTTTAAGATGAAGTAATTTCAATAGGAAACATAAAAAATGAAAAAATTTCTATTAGCAAGCATTAAAAATTATACCAATCCGAACTTCATTTGAAACTGAAAAAAATTTTAATTACCAAGAATTCTGATGTTAAAACGTTTGCATACTCAAACCCTTTGAAATTGCAACTTTTTAAAGTAAATATACGTCGTTTAAAAATTAAAAATTTTCAAATGGTTAATTATACTTTTGAAAATTCAACCATTTGAATTTTAATTGCAAAACTAAAACTGAAAGGGAAAAATTGAAAATTGAGCAACATGAAAACTCAGAACTCAAAAATTTCAACCATTTCACATTAAAGAAAGTATTCAATTATTCAGGTGCCAATTTTTTTATTCTATACAAGACAATTTCTAACTTGTTTATTGCAAATAGTTTAATTTTTCACATATTTCATGTAGAGTTATTATTTATTTTTGAAATTATTTATTGAAATATTTTTAGATTTGTAATGATTCATTTTTTTTATCTTCATCCAAAAATCGAACAATTTTAAGATGTTACGTAACATTTTTTTAGAAATAATACAAATTATATAATTCAAAGTTTTGAAATTGCACAATTTGTAGCCTCTTAGTTCCAAAATGTTTTCTTTAAAGTTAAGTTTGAAATGTTTGATATTTTTAAATGTTTTCAAAAAAAAATGGATAAAAAATAAAGTTTTAAGTTCTGATCCGAAAATATTCTCATTTTAAGGCTTAAATTTGAAAAATGATTTAGTTGATTTTTTGTTGTTCTAAATTTGCCCTGGAGACATTTACTTAAAAATTGTTCAATTAAAAATCCTTTAAATTGAAAACTGTGCATCTATCAAGTATAGTAATTAGATATTTCACTATTGCGAAGATTTTAAAAAGCCAGACAATTTACTACGTAAATATTGTAACCAAACAGTTTAGAATATTCAAATCTGACACTATTTAATTTCAAACTGACTAAAATTGAAGTCAAATAATTAAAAATATTTAAGCCTAAAATTGTTAAATTGAAAACTGATTATCAAGGCTTTCAATAAGAAATTTGAAAAGTGTTAAATGTGAAATTATCTTGACATTTTGAATATTTGACTATGAAATAAGAATATTGTAGAATATATGTATGAAATTGGAGGCCTAAAAAATTAAGAAAATCTAAAGCAAATATTTGTTGAATTTAAGCTTTTGTAGCAAAAAATACTTTAGTTTCAAGGCCTCAAAAATTAAACTATTTTACAATTGTGCATTTAAAACTATAATTTTGAATTGAAATCATCGAAATTTTAGAGATAGAAAACATATTAATGAGTAACATATCATGCAGTATCAAGTGACATTTAAAGCGGTTTGGATACATTTTTTTTACTAAAGCATGTGATTTTCGAAAAAAAGTAACTGTCATTTTCACCATTTCAAATTGAAGAATTTTAAATTTTGTGCACCTTCAAGTTTAATTATTCTACAAGCTTAGACAAATTTCCGTTTTCTAATTGGAAGTATTTAAAATTAATGAATTTTATTCAAACTTGAAGCATTAAAAATCAAACAATTCCAAACATTGTTATGAAATTAAAGCATTCTTAGATTAGGATCTTGAAACTAAGTAGTTAAAAATTATTAACTTTTGAATTGTGCATCATGATTTTCCAAATTCGGTCATTTTAGTCTAAAATGCAAAATTAATAACTTGAAAATCAATGATAAAGTATTTCCATGTGAGGGAAGCAACTCTTTGTGGCTTCAAGTGGGAAAACAATTTTATAATATGTCAAACTGACTTATATGAATGAAAGTCTGTCACATTGACATGACAAAAAAAAGTGACAAGAAAAAAAAACACGCGAAAAGCAAGCAGAAACATAGGGGAAACATAGGAGGATCTTGAATTTGTTGTCTTAGAATTCTGGTCATTCTTTAGAAGATAAAAAAAATCCGCCTCTGGTATCAAACCCGGAGTTTCCATTTTTCATAAGTGGACATGTTATTTGATTACGATGTCAACCGACTAAGTATTTGTAGCCATTTTTCTCAATGTAGAAAGAATTAAGAATAAAAAAAAACATTTTATTTAATATAGAGAAAAAAGTATGGAGTATTCACACAATCTAAATAAAGAAATTTCATTCCAAAATCAATTTCTAACTAATTAAATTTGACAATATGATTCACTAGTAAATCTATTAAAGCTATTCCGATAAGACGCAACAGAACAATTTCAGTAACACAACGCCAAATCGATTCTTTGATTGAGTTTGTTAAACTTTTAAGTATATTTCTTTCTCCAGATTCTTTACTCTTTTTGTTTAATAATTTGAAAAAAATTGTTTCTCAGTTGTTTTATTTCATAAAACACTGTTTCGTGACTATTTATTAGATTTGTTAGAAGAAATAGAGAGAAAAACGCGTCCCAAGGTACGTATACATATTATACTAGGTACATAACAAAAGCTTCCCCCATAATCAATCCCACTCTATAGATATAGTATATATGTAGAATGAAGGTGGGATTTTTCCCTCGGGATTGCAGCAGAGCTCGACTTGTTACTGCTTACTGGTATTCTGGTAAGTGATTAAAGCGTACGTATATAAGACTAGTTGAAGCAATTGAACATAAACACGTGCACATGCAATCGTTACTTGCCACACGAGGCGTATGGTTACAGGGGTAGCGGTAGGTACATTGTAACAGCTTTAGGATGATTTCACAGACACACAACAAAATGAAAGTGTCATGTGCAGTGAACTAGACCATCTACCTATACGTTTTTGGGGTCGTTGAATCCGAATATGGTTTCAGATTTACTCCATCGCGTCAGGCTTTTGAAAAGAAAAGCCTTTTTGGCCATTTTTTTAAAACAACATAGAGTGCGAATTTGACGCTCTAGAAACTTCTAGTCCAGCTCAAATTAAAGATTGAACCTTGTATTCCAAGTGATTATATTGAAAAATCATTTCTGTCTCCTATCTTGAGAAGTGACAGGTTTTTGATGCGCGCGCGCTCGCTCACCACACCGCCGAGGTGGTAAAAAGTGGTGAGCAAGCAGGCGCGCAGCAAAAACATGTCACCTCTCAAGATAGGCGACGGGAATAATTTCATCAATATAAGCTTAAATATTTAATTTGAGTTGTTCTGGAAGCTTCTAGAACTTCAAATTCGCACCCTGTGTTGTTTTTAAGAAGTGGCCAAAAAGGCTATTTTTCTCAAAAGCCTGAGTCGATGGATCAAATCTGACACCATATTCGGATTCACCGACCACAAAGACATATAGGTATGGTGGTCTAGTTCGCCGCACATGGCACTTCTATTTTCTTGTGCGCCTATGATTTTCATAATTCTTGTGCTTTTACGAATGATACAGCTTGTCATATTTGTCTATATTGCATGGTGGTCAAGGGGTTGGTTTGATTATGAATGAAAAAGCAAGACAGCATCTCAAAGATCATGATTTTGTATCTACCAGAATGTTGTGTGCTAGAATTAAGGTAGGAATCAGAAGAGTATTTATCATAGCGTGCTACGCCTCAGTTGATAGTGACCCGAGAGAAGTCAAAGACGCCTTCTGGGACACTTTAAATGATACAATAAGTACTTGTGATCAAGGTGGAAGAATAATTCTGTTAGGAGATATAAACGGATGGCTCGTCGTCCAACGTCAGGATACAGATACAGAAAGGGTGCTAGGTAAGTTTGGGGATCCAACAAGAAAAAATTATAACAGGGAAAAATTAGTGAGCTTATGCTTAGAAAAGGTACTATTTATTACAAATACTTGGTTTCTTTACTTGGTGCGAAGGAAATAACCGCAGTATAATTTACTTTGTTATTGCGGATGAAAGACTAAGAGAACTAGTAAAAGATACAAGAGTCATCAGGGGTTCTGAATGCAATACTGATCATTACCTTCTAGTCTCCAAAATAAACTTATGGCTGGGATGGAGAAGAAAGAGAGCAAAAAAAACGAAAGAAAACACGAATTGCTTAGAAGCAATAAAGATATAGAGGGCGCGTAGACTATGTTATGGGATATTATTGCTAAAACTGCGACCGAAGTGTGTGGTACGGTGATTGCAGGATGAAAGTCTGGTGTGCATGGTGGAATAATGAAACTCAGGCAGCCCGACAAGAAAAGAAAAAAGCGTACAAGAGAGCATTGAACATCACAGGTCTTAGCGATGAGGAGAGAAATAGACTTAAAAATGATTATAGAGACAAAAAGAGGAAAGTCAAACAACTAGTCAAGGAAAGTGAAGGTGAAATCAGAACTGATGAAGGGAAGAAAATACAAAACGACTTTGAAGGAACCATGAAACTATTATTTGAAGAGATGTAGGAAAGTAAAATCTCAGAGTTTGTCAGCATGAGAAATAGCAAAGGTGAAATGCTATATGATACAGACGGGAAAGTAGACGCTTTAAAAGACACTCTTATAGAATCATTAGGAGGTGAAGCTATAGGGAAAAAGAACTGCGACATAGAACATATTGCATTAGAAACCCCAATTGAAAAAGTATGTGTAACTGAGGTTAGAGATAAAATTAAGAACTTAAAAAAAGTAAGGCTACTGGTGTAGACATTATCAGCGCTGAAATGCTTAAATACGGTGGCGAGTACATGCCTCACTGGTTGTGCGAATTGATAAATTTATGTATCGAGATGGGAGTCCGAAACGAGATAATCCTCAAAGAATGTGGTAGAGGAGGGCCACTAGTTGACATTTTCTGCATTTTTTGTTGTTGTTCTTGACTAACTTGCATACGATCTTTTCATTTTTGCAATAAAAATTGTTAAAAAATGTTGATTAATTATTTAAAATGCAGTTAACGGTATTGATTGGAATGCTGAAATTCGAAAAACGCCGTAACGGGCAGATACGGCTCTCTTCGAATTACGGACCTCAGAAATAGGCCTGCCGTGATTTGAGAGAACGCCATTCTTGAAACAAATTCTTAGAACAGTTTCATTAATTTTCTTTCAAAATTTCCAATTCACTTTTTCCACTTTAAAAAATTGAAATGATTTACAAACATTATTTTTACTCATTACATTTCTTAACAATATAACTTCATGTTAATTTAAGACTGTCAATAATTATAACAAATACAGACTCGGGGTTCGATGATTCCGGAGAACGCCGTAAGCACTTACGGACCTCTCCGAAATCACGAAGGCTCGAAATCGCCGTCCAATAATTTTGGTAAAGTCCGCAACTACCAGTTACTGCGTTTTCTCGAATTTTGACGTCACGTATTTAGCCGTCTCTGATTTACGCCTGCAGTTAACGGTCAGTTACCGCTCTCTCTCAAATCAGAACTCGCCAATCTTTGCAGTTAACGGTGTTTTCCAAAAATTATGCAATCATTATTTTAAAAATTATTAACAATTTAGAAAAATTATTTTAATAATCAGGTGTATCCTTTTTCACGATTCCAACGATATAAAAAACTAATTTTCGATTTTTTGCAGTTAACGGTGTTTTTCCAAATCACGGCAGAGCGAGCCGTTACATTTTTGAATGAAAATACTAATTTCCGACAAAAAATAATAACATGAACTATTATTGTTTGCAAATTGTACATTTCCTTTGAAATCTAATTATTATTATATAAAATAATGATTCCCTGTGAGATGCGTTTTTATATCCTGAAACTGTTGAAAAATAGTGAAATACATTTACATATATATTTTAATGACAATAAAATCAATTTGAAAATGAACGAAAAATCTAGTATAGCGTGATAAAATGAAATAAAAAATTTATGTAGTTATAAACATTGTCAAATTCCAATAACTCAAGTTTGAAAAGGTTTAATCATGAAATAATAGCTATTGTCTCTTTTTAGGGTTTCGTAGCCCCGGGCAGAAAACCTTACAGTTTCGATCGGGTGTCTATTCGTTCGTCATACTTTTTTCACGGGTGGGGAAGTGAGGGGTGAGAAAATAGGAGACGTGTGGAGAGGGGAATGAGGGAGAGTAGGGAAGTGAGTAGAGGGAAAGTATAGGAGTGAGAGTAGGTGAAGAGATGGGAACTGAGGGGGGAAGTAAGGGAATAGATAATAGGGGAAGGTAAGCTAAGCAGGGGGAGTAAGAGAAGGGGAAGTGAAAAGAAGTGCAGTGTAAGGAAGTAGGGGAATTGAGGGGAGTGGAAGAAGGAGAAGTGATGAGAAGGGAAGTAGGAGAAATAAGGGGGGGGTAAGTAGGGAAAGAGTAGAGGGTAAGTATGGCAGAGAGGAGTGGGAGAGGGATATTTGGGGAAAGGACCCACTTTGAAGGAGGAATCAGGGGGAGTGAGAGAAGGGACATTATGGAAGGGTAGGCGAAAAAAGGGTGAGTAGGAAAGGGGGAGATTTGAATGACTTAAAAAACGTTTTAACAAGCTACGAAATGCTTATTTTATAGGCGCGCGGCGTATACTTTGACTCATTTTTTCACTCAAATTTTAGCCTAAATAAATTAACAACTTTTTATATGGTTCCTGTACCTCTTGGCGCCTGATCGTTTGTGGGTATGAGGTTTAAAGTGAAAAGGTTATTACGAACGATATGAAAGAAAAATAAGAAAAGAGTAGCAAATGTCGACGGGGTGACTCTGGGTCGCAGTATCACTTCGTATAAATTCATAAATCAGGCAATCATCCTAAATGGCGCTTGCACAGTAACGCGGATCAAGAGAGCGGCTGTCGCGTTTGTGAAAAGTCGCGTCGGTTTTACTTCTGTCGTCTGTCATTTATCGCGAGAGAATGAGAATACATGAGGCACGTATTCCACTGTCACTTGTACATCACACAACATATACATTTAACAATTTATATTTTATTTAATTACTTTATTAAGGTAATTTTTTTCGATTCTAACTTTTCTAAATCCAAATATAAATACTATCAAAGAATAATATCAAATTTTCACCAATGCTTCTTAAAGAACTAGTATTATCATAAACCTTTCATATTTGATCTGAGATTTTTCAGTTTTGACCATTGACATCTTGCCTCTTCCAACTTGCTCCCCTTCCAATTCAATACAAAATTGAAAATAAATTATGTTTCAACCTTTCATCTGAATTTCAACGAATCAAGTTTTTTTATTTCAAAAAAGGCACTGTCTAGTATCGCGGAATTTTCCGTGAAACTAACCTTCAAATAGCGTACAGGCTAGTATTACGGAACCTTCCGTAACGTTAGACCAGAACAAGCTGGAAAAGGGGGTAGTTTTACGGAAAATTCCATAACAGTAAACAGTTCATTCAGAAAATTCAGTTTTAAATTGTTTAGTTTTGAATATTCGATTTATGATTGCTGATTTTGAAGAACTGTCAAATATTGCTGATTATGAAAAAATTGTTCTTTTTTTGATTAAAAAATGTTGAATTGAATTTGTTGAAATGGAATAATTTATACGGGAAAAAAATGAGAACTTTGATTCAGAATCGTCTCTTAACATCAGTTATTGTTCAATTCTTAAATCTTGAACTGCAGATCAGTTTTAAAAATGATTAATTGAATTATATATACGAATAATTTCAAAATTTAAACGGTCCTACTTTTTAATTGCTTGTACGCTTAAAAATTAAGACCTAGAAGGGAAGATTTGTACAGTAAAAGATTTTAGAACTACGCATTGTAAACTAAATTAGCCTTTACAACAAATATTCAGCCAACTATTCGGGGCCAGGATAGCCTGCTCTGACTGCAAGTGTAGCGCTGTTAGGCCAGTCTATTATGGCACTAAGTGGAACTGAAACGGTCGTGTATGGTCAAGCGCTAGTCTGGACAAGCTAATCTAGCACTGGGCAGTCGGCCTTGTTAAAAATTATTTCAAGGACTGACTAGATGATGAGGAAAAAAATTTTTTTTTAGTGTTCACTTTTCATTTTTGATATCTTTTAAACCCCTTGGCTCCTTTTGGATATGTAAAAAAAATTATTTGGATGAGACACTTAGAAAACTTGTTGGTTTGGTCGGACTAGCCAGCACCAGATTAGGGCCCGAAAGGACTGTCTAGATGATGAGGGAAAAAAAAGACATTTTGTAAAGTATTCACATTTCATTTTTTGTACTTTTAAACACCTTCTTTTTTTGGGAATGTGCGAAAAATATTTGAGATCGACAGTTAGAAAAAGCTTTGGCCATCACGGGCTAGCCAGCATGCGATGAGGGCCCCAAAAGTCCGTCTAGATTGGCTGGTCTCGACAATGCCCCGACTGGGCGCAAGTCTACCCCAATAATTTTTCATACGAGATTCAATAATCAAAAAAATTAACAATTCAACTAAACTTAACATTAAAAAATAAGTTGAGATCTCAAAAAATTCTTGGCCAGTGCCCGGTTTTTCCAGTACAGCGGGCTCCCTGCCAGCCCACAATTATTTCTTGGATCCCTCTGAGCCCTTACCCTTCTCTAGGAATCAGAGAAAAATGATCCCTTCCACATTTTACTCCATTTCCTCAACCCTTATCATCTAGAACTTGAGCAACTGATTTTTTAAATTTAGATTGGAAAAAATATTTTATAACTCGATTTTGAAGTATATGTTTTTTTATTGGGCCTAGAACTAGTTTCGTTTCACCCCCTACAGTCGAAATGAAGGAAATGAGCATTTTGGGAACGATTTTCGATCCGTGCGAAATAGGAGAGAAAAATAAACGATACATTTTTCGATTATCTGGCCAAGTGTGACTAGAAGATCTACCATCAACATTCCCAAAGGCTCTTGTATGGTCTGACCGCAAACTATCGGAAATAGAAACGTCGGGTTCTCGAGAAACGAGTCTTCTTCTCGGGCAGGAAGTAAGTGGGTATACCTACTTAACGACCGATGCTTAGAAACGTAGAAAGCCTAATGGAAACAAAAATTGATCGTTTGCCTGTATTGTAGACTAATTGAGAAGGCGCTGCATCAAACGGTATCTTTTTATGGTTACTGTCAAAAGAAACATTGTTTACTCACACTTCATTCTATTAAAATGTATTATTTTCTATCTAAAAAAGTTGTGTAAGGATACATCTCGAAAATCTCGTTGTCATTATATTGTTGAAAACCTAATTGGTTGTTGAATACTTGAAGTTGTTGTATATCTTGAATTTGAAACGTTGAGAATTAAATCTACAAATAATCCATTTTATTTAGAAAAATCGAAGAAAACCTTATACGAATTGAGAAACATTTGTGCTTTTTAATGCTCTTGCGCGGCTGAATTAAAATCTTCAAATAATCTAATAAAGTATTGTAAAAATTATACATGTTTCATGATAGTGCTTTTCGCTGGAAATTAATATTTGTATATGTATGTGTTCGTTGAAACCGAAGGAGCTTTAACAAGAGAGAATTCACAATAATCAAATTACAATTGTCCATGCTTGATCTTTAATTTTAAAAGGTCTGTGAACAAATATGCACAGACGTGCGCTCCAGACGCGCTCAAACTTGCGATTCGCGCGGATTTGGAATGAAGATTAAGAACTTTTAACTAAATCAGGTTATGTTAGCATTTTAAATCAAAAATTGGTATTCTAAAATAAAAATCATTACTAGTTTGAACAAGATTTGCAATTTTCGAACAGTTTTACGTTATGCATTTTCACAGGGATGCGGTCATTTTAATGAAAAATAATTAGATTTCAAAGGTTCATGATTTTTTTTTAAATTTTAGGTTATGTTAGCTTTTTACACCAAAGATTGTTATTTTAAAACTGAAATCATCATAATTTAAACAAGATTTAGAAGCTTGCAATAATTTTGGATTATGTTAGTGTTTTTCGCCGTAAATTGGAATTTTTAATTTAAAAAGTAGATTTGAGAAAATATTTTGAAATTTTAGCAATGTCATAGACTACGTTAGTATTTTTAAACAAAAATTGTTATTCTAAAACAAAAACCATTATAGTTTGAACAAGATGTGCATTTTTTTCAACAGTTTCAGATTATACGTGTTTCAAGGGAAAGCGGTTATTACAAACAAAAATGATTAGAATTCCAAGGTTCATCATTTTTGAGCAATTTTAGTTTTTGTTAGAGTTTTACTAAACATTTTTCTTTTAAAACTGAAATCATATTATAATTTGAACAAGATTTGTAATATTTTAAGAATTTGAAATTATGTTAGTGATTTTTGTCGAAAATTGGTATTTTTAATTAAAAAATTAGATCTAAATGAAGATTTAAAAAATTTAACAATTTCAGGTTCTGTTAGCATTTTACACGAGAATTTTGTATTTTAAAACAAGAATCATTATAATTTGAACAAGGTTTTTAATTTTTTAAAAGTTTCAGGTTATACTAACTTTTTCACAGGTAATCGTTTATTTTAAGCAAAAATAACGAGATTTTGAAGTTTCATACTTTTTTGACAACTTTAGGTAACATTAGCGTTTTACACAAAAAATGGGTATTTTAAAACTAAAATCATTATAGTTTGTACAATATTAAGAATCTTTTAAGGTTTTTGGTTTTTGGATTATGTTAGTGTCTTTCTGCAGAAATTTGTAGGTTTAATAAAAAAGTAGATTTGAAAGAAGATTTACAACTTTTAACTATTTTAGGTTACGTTAGCACTTAAAATTAAAAATTGTTATTTTAGAACAAAAATCATACATCCCTTATTTGAAAATCATTGCAGTTTGAAAAAGATTTGCAATTTTTGAACAGTTTCAGGGTATTGGGATCTGAAATCTTGGGTGCGCTAGTGTCGCGAGCTTGTGAAACCAGGTAGGTTTGTCGGAAATTGTTATTTTTAATAAGACATTATTCACAAATTTCATCAGTTTTAGGTCATATGTTAGCGTTCTATACATTCTATACATTATTGGTATTTTTAATCAAAAATTATTATATTGCAAAGAACATTTAGAATTTTTCAACAACTTTAGGTTATGTTGGCGTGTTTCACCTAAAATTGGTATTTTTAAACGAACAGTCATTGAGTTTAAATACAATTACTTTAGTTTGAAATGATAAAATTCACAAGCTTAAGTAATTTCAGATTATGTTACTGTTTTCCGTCAGAAATATAAATTTTTATGAAAAAATCGGTAGATTTTTGATAAGAATAATAATTTCGTTTGGTATCAAAAATTGTTATTTTAAAACAACAATCATTATAATTTCAACAAGATTTAGAACCTTTTAACCATTTTGAATGATATTAGTTTTTTTCGTCAGAAATTAGTATCTACGATCAAAAATTCAATGGTTTGATTGTCTAAATATGTATTGTATAAAAATTATATACATAATAATTCTGAAATTAAGACATTCATTTTCACCAATTATCAGGAATATTGTCCTTGTTCTTCTATTATTTTAAATAATAGATACTATAAAATACAAAAATATTATTAATAATAATTTTTGTATTTCAATTTGAAAATTGCGTGAAAAAAATGGTGCATTTTTTTCTAGTAGTAATAAATATTTAAGACATTATATTGTAATCACGCTCCAGTTTCTAGTATATAAAATAAACTTAGTTGAGCTTCTAAAAGATTAAACGAATTACTTAATTTCCTGTTTAGAATACCTCGTAAATTTAATTTCTTTAGAATTAAAAATAGGAATTCACGATAATAAGAATAATTTTAGCACAGCTAGAATATTTGAATAATTTCTTATCTATCTGAAGTAACCAACAGACACCTCAAAAAGAAGTACAAGAAGAAAATTTAACTTAACAGCCCCTTTTGAATTCGATATCAATAAAAAACAATATGTTTTTTAATTTTAGAGATAAAACACAGCTTTTCTCCTCTTTGAAGCTCCGGTGCTTTAAAAATCTCATGAGACATGTTCTTCATATTATGCCTGAAATAAAAATAAAGCTTCTAAAAAATAAAATGTTGTATTTCGTTTAGATCAAGAAGCGGAATAATTTTAAACTATGAACTACTATTCATATCTTGCGTTGCTTTCGAGCAAAATAATATTTCTAATCGATAAAAGTGACCAAATCGTTTTTATTAAAAACGTATAGTATACGATTTTTTTCTTCTTTGACTTAAAATTAATGGGCGGAATCTCCGCGAAACAAGTACAAAAGAGAAACTGAATGTGCAATTTTTGCATTACTTTTGAGTTAAAATTAATGGACGGTAGCTGTAATTTATTTTGCTAATTATATTATCAACAAAAATGTGCTTAAATTTAAAATCTATAAGATAATAATCTTTCTAAGCAGAAATATGCAAACTGCATTGAATTTAATTCCAATGTGAAGATTTAAAGAGTTGTGGATTAAATTATGGGAGCTTCATACGTGTATTTGTAAAGTGGATGCCATATTTATTGGACAGCAATAAAGTGACTGCGATTGCTCTTCTCACTCTTCTACCCACGCCATTGAAAACGAATTTGATCTACTCAGCTTTTAAGCTTTTTCAAGATAGGAATGATTCATTCACAAAAAATAACATTTTATGTGCTTAACATTTTAAACTACGCATTTTTATTATAACTTGACCCCTTAATATGAATAATATAAATTATAATGATAATAATTAGAGCCTCAGTGGATCAGGTGGTTTAGCCTTTCGGACTTCATATCAGAGGTCCGGGGTCTTCTATCTCTGAGCCGGTACTTCTGGAAATTTTTCTATGTACTTTTACCGAAGTTCTTGTGGTTCGGGTCCCACCAAGACCACGGATGGTGGGGTTAAAAACCAGGCTTTGCCTAATATGTCAAATTAAGCATAGTGTTCTTATCAGATCACTTGAATTGCATTATGAAAATGCATCTTTGACTGATGATATATATCGGGACAGACTCATGCAGACTAGTCAAAAAAATCCAACTTCAACAGAAATGCTTTTGACATATTAGGCTGTAAGCATCTGACGCCTGAAAGAAAAATAAAGTTCCTTATTTTTGTATGATGATAATAAATAATGTAATATAATATACAATATGCTCACGCCGTTCTTGAATCACCCATTCAAAATAAAAATGTCTTAACCCAATCATCATGTTCTAAAAACAAGATCATAGGAGCTGTAAACAAAAAGTTAATGAAACTAATTTTCTGCTCTCAGAAGTTTTAAAATCAACTTCACTAACTATTTGTCTCAGCTGAAAAAATCTTGTTTTTAGAGCAATGTTTTTTATTTGTAGGTAATTACTAATTTATTTTGTCTACTGCTTTCTTTATCTTTTTGAATGAGTACAAAAATAATTTAATGGAGAAAATCTGTCGTTGCGACCAATCAGAAAAGCAGGCGACGCTAGATTCGAAGCTAAATTGCCATCGGTATTTATGATGCTTTAGCTCCCAACGCTCGGCGCGTTTCCTGCCCTGTAATTTTACCGGAAAGACCCTTTGTCGTTTTTCTACTTTTTGCCGTAAAACTAGACTCCTTGGTTTCATTATCATTAAGCACACGCATAGAAGCGTAACTTCTGATTAAAATACAATCGCATCCTGCAAATGTCGCCCTGAAGCTGAAAATGAAGTTTGTTATTTGGAGATGAAAAAGTGCGCGCTTTCCAGCTTCTATTCTGTTAGAATTTGATGAATTAGGATTTTAAAAAGACTTTAGAATCACGAAATAGAATTGTCAGCAGAACATCCTCTTACTTCTTCCCAAACTAACGCAAAAAATGTATTTTTCTATGAGTAAGTGTTTTGGTACCTCGAATTTTGTGTTGAAAAATTTGAAAAAAGTGAACTACTGAGGTAAAAAAGTGAGAACACTGTTTTTAATTAATTTTCATTACATTATACCGTCGAATGGTCAAGCTTTTTTGAGATATTTCCTGAACTGAAGAATTTGTTTACACTTTTCGAGCTCTGATTACACAATAACAAAAAATACATAAAATAGTTAAATGTTGCAATTGTTGAAACTAAAAACACCAAAATTGTTCTGGATTTGAGCCAAAATTTGCATTCTTAGGAATGGATAGAATTTGCTGAACTTGAAGCAACCAAAATTTAAGTGGTTACAACCTCAAGCATTTGTTTTTACAAAGTTAGAAAAAAACTTGTTACATTTGTCTGGATTTAAACCAAAATTAATCTGACTTCAAGCCAAATTCGTCTGAATTTAAGACGAAGTTATTATATTCAGTTTGTGAGGTTTTAAATTTAGATCAATTTTGATTAAATGAAGACAAATAATGCATAGCCAAAAATGGGGCAATTTAATGTCCTATTGTTGGTGTTGAATGCAATTTTTTTTTTAAATTAATTTTGATGAGCATTTTTTTTTAACTTTCCGTCAGTTTTAATGGATAAGCAAGTCATAATTATAAATGTCTTGAAAATTTGTAAATTTAGTGGTTTACGATTTTTGTCAACAGCTCTAAAGTCCAAGAAGAAATTTTTTTGTGATGTAAGACAATTATAGCTTACTTCTCCATTGGGACATAAAGACAAAAATATTTGATTAGATTTTAATACCGTAGGACCAGTTTTTATTTCAAAAAGCCTAGCCTATAAAACAATTTTCATTGAAAAAATTGGTTGAAAAAGAAGAATTTTGAACAAAAAGCTTGAAAACAAAATTCAGCGTAAATTATGAATCATCAACAAATAAAATGAATTTTTAACAAAGTATTTCTACTTTTAACTGAGTAGTTGAATTTTCAAAGAAAAAAGATGAATTCTCAATGAGAACTGTAATAGTTGATATTACCATAAATTGTAAAAGCTTTTGAGGATTTCATTATTTCTTATTATTACTTATTACATTTTTTGTTTGAACGTGTTCTCCGGGGAACCCGGTTTTTCACCATAGCCACCGACTAAGTCAAGTGACTGATGAGATGAGCATGTTATAAGTTATTTTAATGTGATGTTTGAAATAATTTGCGATGATGTTGTAGGTACAAAATTAGGAGCATGGTGTAGTTTGCAGTTTGTTTTTACCGCTGTTATCCTTACATAGCGACCGTGACTGTTGGAGGTCATAACAGTCGCCTCTGGATGCTTTCTTAGAGCTACCATATTGTTACTAATTATTTTTATGGTTTATTGCACATAATTATTTTTTATTTATCACTTATTATTGATTATTTAATACTTGTTTTCGCTTATTTACTATTTATTATGTTTTATTATATTTTTAAATTAATTTTTTGAAAGATTTCAATTTTAATCATAAATAGTTCAATTGAACCAATTTTTTCAATTAATCACATTAATTTGTGTACTTATTGGGATTTCTCTTCAATTCTTAAAGTAAAAAATATTTGACCTCAATGCGACGCCGTATGACCGGTTTTTATCTCAGAAAGTCATTCTTGCTTTCGGATTTGCAATAATATGTAGCAATTTTTTAGCACTAGCCATTTTTGACTTTGAACCATTCTGAGTTTTTGGTCTAACCTACTACACGTCTAGCCAATACACCAATTTTTACTTGTCTGGGCTTGCACATTCTGTTTTTTTCTGATTATGTTTTGCGAATTCTTACCAAGTACTTTGAGGATAAAATGAAAAAATTCGGTTGGCCTTCCTTTTAAAAAGCTGATATTTTTATTTCTCTTTCTTTATATTTTTTAGCATACCCCGTGTAGAAATTGCCCAATTTGCTCCTTATTTCGGATGCGGCCCTGATCAGGCTCTCCGTACGCGGCCCTTAGCAAGGTAAATCATACGGATCGGATGCGTACCTGATCAGGTTAATAGAAGCGCCATCTTCTTTACAAAATGGAGTAGTATACTCATGAGAATGTTTACATGATTCGAGTCTTGAATGTGTGACATACGCTAAGTGAGTTTTTATTTTCCAATTTGTGTTTGTGGACTCTTCATGTCAGTGATATTTCTCTTCTTTATGATTTTGTAGTGTGCTGTAATTAAGGTATGTATATATTATGTAAATTAAGATGCTCAACCAATCAAAGAACCATAACCTGACTTTTCTAACCTCACTTTTTTAGCGTCTGTTCCTCGAGTATTTTTCAAAGTGTCATAACTTCACCTTTTCTCTTCTGTTTGAAGCACTATAAAACAATTGTCCTATAATTTAACAATTTAAAACTTTTTTTAACTAAATGTACTTGAAGCTTGTGTAACATTCAATGTAACGCATTCACAAACTCTGTGATATTTCGGCAGTACCGCGGCCCAGGCTGTGAGAAATTCAGATGAATTTTACGAATAGTCAGTTATAAATTTATTTTTTGATTTACTTATTGTTATAAAATTGTTAAATACACCATTGATAGTGAAATTCCTGCTTTCAATTTTGGTAATTTTAGTCACCTTTTCCAATATAGTTAAATCACAGGAAATTCTTTGACAGTGCACGCAATATTATGCCCTTTATAGTAGCAAATTTACGACTCCATTACGAGTTTCTAACCTTTGAAACAGTACTTTCCCTACTTTTAAGATTGTAAATAGCTGCACCGAGTTCGGTGATTTCACAATTATAATTTGTAATTTTTGTTGTATTTTTTACAGTTCGAGTTTTGTTCGAATTATCGTAACCTCACTTTTTCAGGGTCACTTCTGTTTTTGACTAAAAAATTTTTTTTCCAACAAAAGAAAATGAACGTGGAAAACATTCGTCCGTTTCAGCTGATCAAGTTTGTCAAAAGAGGTCACAAAAAGGAAAGAACAGTCTATATCGTGACAAGTCGATGGATAAGGTATGTGATATCTTGAAATTTTTGTGGAATTTTTTAGAATCTTTCAAAGTTTTATCAATATCTTTGAAATGTTTGTGAACTAATGAGAAATATTTTAAAAACTTTATGAATTCTCGAAATATTTGTGAAATCTTTCTGAAATCTGTTGTATTTATTTGAAAACAATGAAAATATTTGTTCAATCTTCAAATAGTTTCAAATCTTTGTGAATTCCTTGAAGTCTTTCAAAGTATGTAAAAAGCTATGTGAGATCTTGAAATTTCTGTGAAATCTTTTGGAATATTCTAAAGTTTCATCGAAATGTTTGTGAAATGTTGAGAAATATTTCAAAAACTTTATGAATTCTTGGAAATATTTGTGAAATCTTTCTAAAATCTGTTGAATTTATTTGAAAACAATGAAAATATTTGAAATCTTTATGCAATCTTTTAAATAGTTTCAAGTATGTGAAAATCTATGTGCTATTTCGAAATTTCTGTGAAATCTTTTAGAATCTTTTAAAGTTTTATAAAAATCTTTTAAATGTTTGTGAAATGTTGAGAAATATTTAAACAAAATTATGAATTCTTTGAAATATTTGTGAAATCTTTCTGAAATCTGTTGAATTTATTTGAAAACACTGAAAATATTTGAAATCTTTATGCAATCTTTTAAATAGTTTCAAGTATGTGAAAATCTATGTGAGATTTCGAAATTTCTGTGAAATCTTTTAGAATCTTTCAAAGTTTTATGAAAATCTTTTAAATGCTTGTGAAATGTTGAGAAAAATTTAAACAAAATTATGAATTCTTTGAGATATCTGTGGAATATTTCTGAAATCTGTTGTATTTATTTGAAAAAAATGAAAATGTTTGGAATCTTTGTTCAATCTTCAAATAGTTTCAAATCTTCGTGAATTCTTTGAAGTCTTTTAAAGTATGTAAAAAGCTATGTGAGATCTTGAAATTTCTGTGAAATCTTTTGGAATATTCTAAAGTTTTCTCGAAATGTTTGTGAAATGTTGAGAAATATTTTGAAAACTTTATGAATTCTGATGAATTTATTTGAAAACAATGAAAATATTTGAAATCTTATTGTGCAATCTTTTGAATAGTTTCAAGCATGTGAAAATCTATGTGAGATCTTGAAATTTCTGTGAAATCTTTTAGAATCTTTTAAAGTTTTATGAAAATCTTTTAAATGTTTGTGAAATGTTGAGAAATATTTTTAAAAATTTATGAATTCTTTGAAATATCTGTGGAATATTTCTGAAATCTGTTGTATTTATTTGAAAACAATGAAAATGTTTGTAATCTTTGTTCAATCTTCAGATAGTTTCAAATCTTTGTGAATTCCTTGAAGTCTTTTAAAGTATGTCAAAATCTATGTGAAATTTTGAAATTTCTGTGAAATCTTTCGGAATCCATTAAAATTTTATTAAAATCTTTGAAATCTTTGTGAAATGTTAAGAAATATTTTAAAAACTTTATGAATTGTTTGAAATATTTGAGAAATCCTTCCGAATTCTGTTGTATTAATTTGAAAATAATAAAATATTCGAAATGTTTGTGCTAGCTTTTAAATAGTTTTAAATCTTCGTGAATTTCTTAAAATATCTTGAAGTACGTAAAATCTTGAAGTTTCTGTGAAATATTTGACATCTCTTAAAATTCTATTGAAATCTTTGAAATCTTTGTGAAATGTTGAGAAATATTTTTTTTAAATTTATGGATTCTTTCGAATATAATTCTGAGATCTCTTGTATTAATTTGAAAACGTGAAAATATTTGAAATATTTGTGCAATATTCTAATTCTATTAATTATAGTTTATTTTTTATGCTAAACTTATAAACATTTTTTTCAGATGTAATTTGTACGCGATACAAAATTTCCGAGGACGAGGTTTTCTCGCACATCAAAGCCGTTTTCAACAACGCAAAGGACTGGGACGGTAATAGGAAGCTGTAATTAAATAAATTGACATTTCACTGAATTAAATGTTTTCCTTTTTATTAAAAATATCACCTGAATAGAAATACGAGAATGAATAAGGACCTGAACAGGACCGGGTCAGGCACCTACTAAGGATAGCCTGATCAGGTCCTGATCAGGTGAGGCGTTTCATTTCGGATCAGGTCCTGATAAGGTTGCCTGATTGGGGCCACATTCTGCCTGATCCGCACCCGATCCGGCCCTTACCGAAATTTCTGCACGGGACTTTCATAAAACCTCATTAGAAGCAAAGCCTTATTTGCTGAAATTGTCATTTTTCATTTTGAAGTAAGATCTAAGTATTCAATATTGTATGCGATATCCTGACACCTTTGAATATGCTGAAAATAAGTGCAAAAGTTTAGTGTATTAGGAATGTCTACATTTTAGAGCATTATTAAACGTTTAAAATAGTCATAACGGAAGTCAAAGTATATACAATTATCTGCGAATTAAAAAAAGAACATTTTATCTCTAATAGTGCGCGAGATATACCAGTGCAGAAATTTCGAAAGGGAGCTAGTAGGGTTCTGACGAGGTTTCCCTTTTACTGATCGGGCTTCAGTGGGGAAAACTATTAGGGGCCCTGTTGGTAACGTAACGCTTTGGCTACATGGGCCCTACTTGTCTTTCTAGTTATGTTCTAGTAAGGGACGCCCTTGCACAACCCTACCAAAAAGAAGTGACGCTGCGAGGTTCTTATGGGGGTATTTGTTTACTTAAACTAGATTTGTTGGACTGTGTTTGATCTGGTATAAGTTGGTGTCCAAATAATTGCAAATGATATGCATTAAGGCGAATGCCCTGTCAATCATATATAAAATTTCCACAATATGTCAGAATCTTTAACATTTGAATATTGTTAACAACAGCCACATTTTTTAAACTTTCACACTTGAAGCACGTATAATTCATTTTTTCACTATTTTTCACGTTCAAAAATGTGACGCCTTTACTTCTACAAACATAATATATTTTTATATTCGCGATATGCATACATACTCAAAAATTTAATAAATATTTAGTCAAACGTTGAAGATTTTGATCTCTTATAGACATTTGACAACGTGGCAGACTGGCAGGAAACTTGTGTCATGGCGTCAGACAATGTGCGTCACCTGTGGAGTGCATCATTCAGGCGGCAATTCAAAATACACGTGTAGTTTAATTTTGAAATATACTCAGAAGGTTAATTTTGAGACACATATAAATTCAGTGAAAGAGACTGTAGCGCAGCGAAATTAATTTTTATTATTTTCTAAAGCCTTATTAGAACATACGAAATTTTGCAAACAAAAGGGAACGGGATTTTCGATATTAACATTTTTCGGAATAAAAAAAAACACATATTAAGTTGTCTTATGCCACAAAATAACCTTTGAAAACATCTTTGAGCATGCAGAGAAGTATTTTTGGAAATACTTTGCATTTTTCAAGAAATTAACAAATAAATGTAGAGAGAAATGATAAACAACTTACTTATCTTCACACTATTTCTTCAAATTCATTTTATAATACAACTTGAAATAAAACTGCAAAAATAAAAAAAGTATATTTATTTCCAATCTAAGTGCAATATATTTCAATTCAACATTTATTGTTCAATAAATTAATAAATTTTCCTAATATACTTTCCTTACTTATCCAAAGCTAGAAATTCCCCACTAGAGCCTGATAGGCCCCACATCAGTTTGTTCTAGACTAGAAATTCTGTTCGGGCCCCCATCAGAACACAACATCAAATAGGGAAAAATGGGGAAATTTCTGCACGGGTAACCTTCAGAAGTCAGTTTTTAGTTTTAAATATTTTCCATTTTGATCTTTCGTGAAATACCTTTTTTCTCATGAATTTTTAATTGTTGTTTATAAGACATAAGGCATGGACAACAAGATATTTCAAAAAGGCTTCATGATCCATAAAAAGTGTCTTTATTTCAGACGCACCATAAACATTAAACTTATTACAGCCAGAAAATGTGCAAGCCCTTTTACGTAAAAATTGGTAACGTGGCTAAATTGAAAATAATTTTCAATTGTAAAGACTCTAAGTATTTGTTTTTACTGTCTAAATATTAAATATTAAAGTGGTATGTATTTGAAGAAATAATTGACTGCAGTTATACTGAAAATACATAAACTTGTAGCTCTATTTCCTGGTCAATTTGCTGTTATTAATTTACGGAAACTCTTCGGGGAAGTTTTATTACTAAAAAGGTCTAAGTACTACCGCAATAAGTACCATTGATCGTCATTCGAGGAGAGTTAACTACCGTTTGGTGGACTCGGTGAACGTCGCGTCTTGTCGTTACAAATAAGTAAGTAAGTAAGCAGACAATCGAGGGAGGAAGACCGGGTGAGGACTCATTTTATAGATGCTGTCTAGTCCTAGTGGTAGTGAGTAGTGATCCAATTCCAGAATCCTGGAAGGAGTGAGCAATTGAGCATCCTGTCGCGCCTTCGTCCATCAGCAGAGGAAGCGAGAATAACTTTTATTCTTTCTTCGTTCGGTCGGCATTTGTCCCCAAATAATTGGGCAGGACGGCGCTTGGCATCTTCTCTGCAATTATCGGCAGTAAACGTAGCCACATCCGGTAAGCATTTACCCCACGACGTTATAGATATAAGCTAGGAGAAGTGGGATCATTCTAAGGAAATAAAACAATTGCGGGAATCGAAAGAAACCTACGTCCCTGCGTCCTTGCCCAGACGTTATTAAGCCAAGAGAGTCTTCGAACTTCCCTTTCCTCTTTTCGCCCCTGATGCTCAGGACTCACATATGTCGGCAGCGAGATATTAATGAGAATATTTTAATCCGGAAGAAATTATATTTTGCTTTATTAACTACTGAAAGAGAATGCATCAAATTGTCACACCTTAAAATTGGTTTGGATTCAATGCAGTAAAATCTATCTTGATTTAAGTAATCTGGTATAAAAAGACCTTATTATCTGAATTGTAGAACTGAGTCCTAAATCCAGACAAAGTTTAATGAATTTATTATAAGCCAATTTAAAGTATTCTGTTTTCAAGCTTTACGGTGATCCAAAGTTGCTACAAAATCCCAATTTGGAAACATTTGAAAGGACTCCTCCTTGGCCAATTTTTGATTTACCTTGACCGTTCGAAATGTTTCTTATAGGTATAAAGTAACTCAACACCGAGTTCCTAGGAGATTAATAATGTTAATGCGCAAAAATGTTTGTTTCTAAATTTATTTAAAATACTGTTAGTCACAAAAGCATACATAATAGAATTAAAATTGAACGAAAAATAGAAGAATTAAATTTTCAGTTGGAGCAATTAATTTTCAATCAAGAGAAGAAGGCATTTTTAAACTAAAGTGATTGATCTTCAATCAAAAAAATGAATTATGAACGCAAAGTGTAGCAGTTGATATTTCGACCCAAAAATGTCTTCATTTTAAATCAAAAACCGTAGAATTCAACCAAAAATAAAAATTTACAACATAATATATGAATTTGTGATTAGAACAGATTAATTTTAAAGCAAAAATGGAACTGTTGAGTACAATTTCAGTTGAAAAAATTAATTTCAAATAAATAAAGACGAATTTACTACAAAATAGTAAAATTTTAAACCAAAGAAATGAATTTTTTATTAAACAATGAATATTTAACCAGGAAAATGAATTTTCAACCAAATAGTAAAATTTTAAACCCAAAACATGAGTTTTCTACAGAAAAATTTCAATAACATATATGAATTTCAAACCAAAAAAGATCAATTTTCAACCAAAAAATAAAAAAATATTCAAACAAAAAATGCATTTTCAGCAAAAATAAAATAGTTTAGCTTACAGTTAAGAAATAAAATTTCAACCTAATAAAACAAATTTTCAATAGTTGAATTTTCAACCCAAAAGATGAATTTTCTACAAAAAAACAAACAAATTTTAAACGAAATGCATGCATTTTTAACTGAAAAAGATGAATTTTCAAAAAAAAAAAAAATTATTGAATTCTCAGTTAGGAAATAAAATTTTGAACCAACAAAATAAACGAATATTTAATCAAAGAAATGCATTTTTGAATAAAAATAAAATGGTCAAATTTACAGCAAAAAATTAAATTTCAACCAAATTAAATAAATTTACAACGAAAGGTCCGGAGTCAAAAATAGTCCAAAATTGAATACATTATTTGTGAATATATCAAACGATATCAAAGTTAACTAATAATATGTATATGTACGTACATGAGTTATATGGGTAATATATATATTACTCATATAACTCATGTATATACATATCATTAGTTAACTTTGATACCGTTCGATATATTCACAAATAATATATTCAATTTAGGAATATTTTTTACTTTGGACGACCTCTAGCTCCTCAGCAATTCATTTTGGGCATGGTTGTGGCCATAAGAACTTTTAATCAGGAACTCAAGATCTATCATTTCCCGCAGCTTCGTAGACAAATTTTCAACAAAATAGATGAATATCCACCTGAAGCAGATAAGTTTTTAACTTGAAATATAATAGTAAAATCTTCAGTGAAAAAAATAATTTTCAACTAAATAAAATGAATTTCAAACGAAATAGTTAAATTTTCAAACGAAAAAGATGAATTCACAAAAAAAATGTGACAGTTGATATTTTAACTGAAAACGATTTTAATTTTAAACCGAAAACCGTTGCAATCAACAAAGAAGGAAAATTTGCAAGAAAATAGTTGAATCCACAACCAAAACAGATTAATTTTCAACCATGAAAGATGCAATCTCTACCAAAGTTTCGTTAACATTCTTTCTCTGCCCAGTTTTGAATTCTCTGGCTTTCTGAAATCCTCTGAGAGCCTGAGATCCTAAAGAATATTCTAGGAGAAATAGAGGGCTATGGTGGGATTCCAGAAAGTACGCAAATTACAACGAATACACGTATTTATAAGAAAAGTCGAGTTTGATACAACTTTTACCAACCTGAAAACAATGCATTACTGTTCTTATATTAAATCTTTCATAATAATTATTGATGTTACAAAAATTAAATTGAGATGATAGAATTCTCAATGTTTCTTTCCCCACTTAATCCATGCCCCCTAGGGTGGTCCTTGTTTTCAAGCTCTATATTCTTTCGCGGCACCCACCAGATTGGTTCCATTCGATAAAAAATAATTCCTGAAAAGTTTTAGCTTGATCGGATAAGAGAGTGGTAGCTTTTGATGCCTCAAATATTTAAATAATCGTTTATAGGAAGCAAAGACCATATTGTTTCTCATTTTCATTTTTTGTAAATCGTATCATTTACTACTTGCAACTTACTGACTATATGTACTAATATTGCTAGCGATGTTGTGAAACTGTCATTTCCAACCTATTTGATGGTTCTGTTTGTAAGAACTGATCGCTCAATTCAACTCTTTTGAAAAATGTTTTAGTTTTAGTGGAGAAAAATGGTTCGATCCACTTTTCAACCATTTTAGGAATTCTGTCCACTTGCATGCTTTTACTACTCGCTCATTCAGATTTTTAATTTCAAGGATTTATTCGCAATTTAGAGCATTAAACACTTTCTCTGATATGATTTTGCCGTATGTATTTTAATAGAAAACATTTTAGAAAGAGATTCTATCAATTTCGCATGTAGGCATAAGTAAACTTTCAGCATTAGAGTAGCTAATTCGCAGGTTGCAAAACTGTAACGCACAGATCGACGTGTCAATATAAAAAGGTGCTATCTCGGCAAAACCAAATAGAAAGGTTCCCTACTTCCGAGGGTGCTGGTGTTCCCAATACTATTGATATGAGATTTTCAAACTCCCATAGTTCGCCACCCGAGATGGCACCTTTTTATTTCGTCTTACAGAGTTAGCTCCTTTTCGCTGGACAAAAAAAAATTGGGGCAATATAAAGACATAAAGAGTAATAATGTTATTCATCTGGTCTTATTATAAAATAAACTTTAGTTCTTGAAACTGCACCAGACACATGCCAAAACGTGACGTTTTTACTGTTTGAACTAGTGACAATCAAAGGAAAAGCATTACTATTAAATACTATTAAAATTCATATTCAAAAGTAAAAACCATTTTTTTCGAATGACTGGGATAGTAAATTGCGCGCTTTCAGTGGACTCACGCATATGGTTTTAAAAATCTTGGTAAGTAATGAATGTCAATAATCGAGTACGAAACTGTTAGGAAACATTTAAAACAGAATAATGTATAACGAATTATCAATTTTGTTAAAAATACGCTTAAGGAAAAACAATCTTGAGAGGCTTACAGAGAATTTCTGGAATTAGTAGCGATATTGCTTGGAAAAGCACCACGTCAGAGAATATCGTTTTGCATTCCAGGAGCCATTCATCGTACGGGATGGATGGAAAAAGCTATTGCCTACATTTTTTTTGGTCCGTAATGAATTCTTATTATCAGCGGAAGAAGAAACTGCGCTTGCTATATTTGTATTTTTATTCTTAAGCGTGGTTTTGTGTTATTTCGGCTGTTGAAGTACCATAACAGAATTTTAAGGTTCTGCCTGTGCAAAGATTCATCAGTATGAAACTGCTCCACGTGTCCAAGTGCAAATGTTATATCTCGGAGAAACCAAATGAAAAGGTGCTGACTCGTGGAGAAATATTGGGAACATCAACGCCTTCAACTCTGTTGCACTTTTTCATTTGGTCTCCACGAGTTAACACCTTTTCATTTGGTTTCTCTGAGATGGAACCTTCTCACTGGGATACGTCGTGTTGATCGTGATATCTCTCTCGTAACTTTACAAAAGTTTCAACATCAGAATTAGCTTTTTTTATTCAAAATTACGAGTAAAATCAAAATAAAGGATGGTTCATGATTTGATTTGCGAATCAATCTCGAAAATGCAAATATGAAGCGTGTTGTAATACAAGTTGCGAGTGTAAAATAATACGACAGAGAGGGCACTTAATTTAATGGAGGAGTACAATAAGCTGTTTACTAAAAATGAAGAACAAAAACAGTACAGTTTTCAAGTCATCAACGCTTCCGGCGTCAATTTCTTAGTTATAGAAAAGATACTTGAGATCTTGAGACATCGAAATATCTCAAGAAATACGCATTTAAAGAAAAAAAATGTCCATAATAAAAACTTTTTATTTTCGACGGGGAAAAGCGACTCCGCAAAAGGGTCTAGCCGGATAAGATAGTCAAATCTGCCTTGTAGGGAACCTCTATAAATAAATACATCCACATATTCGGCATGTATAGAAACCCCTTTTCCTAGATTTTCAGACCCCTAGATCCTCATGGGGCAACATGGGACACCATAGAGTGCTGGCGAGTTTTTCTGCAATATCTCGGTCAATTTTTGAGCTAGGAAAAATAAAAAAAGAGCAAATTGTAGGGTTTTTCAAGCCCTATAAACCTGTGAAGCCGAACAATTTTTTGGCGCGAAATTCAAATTTTTACAGCCGTTTGAAAACTTCAAAAATTTTTATATCGGAAACAAAGACCGACTCCTCGCTAAAAGAAAATTATGTTATGTATTTTTGGCTCAAAAATTCCTGTGATTTTTTTCAGATTTTTAAAAGTGGTGGAACGACCTCAAAAAAAATAAAAACCACTAAAAACCGCGTTTTTTGCCTCTAGCTCTTTCTACATAATTCCTACGATGAAACCAATCACACCATCGTATTCTACGTAAAAAAATGTAACGAAAACGTGTATTAATTTTTTGAAAATAATTTTTGGCAGCCCTTCAAAAATTCAGCAAATAAAAACGATGAGCCCGGCTCACATGCAGATTTTTACATCATAGAAAAATATTACGATGAATCCGATTGCGCCATCGAATTCTACTAGAAAAAATATATCAGGAATTATGTATTTCTTTTGCTGAATTAATTTTAATAGACCTTCGCAAATTGAGCAAGTAAGATCATTCGACCCGACTCACAGTGACAATAAATAAAACGATAAGCCTCCCGCTCAGTCACCTGGCCCTCAGGGGTGTATGGCTATTTGGGAGGGCTCTGTAACACAGTTCATACATTTAGATTTCCTTATTGCAAAAATGACGTTAAAAATCACCAATCATTAAGGTCTACCAAAATTTATTTCCAAAAAAATAATACACGTTTTGATGTATTTTTGTACGTGTAAATACGATGGCGTGGTTGGTTTCATCGTAGGATCTGTTTAGAAGTAACTAGAGCCGAAATCTAAATGTATGAACTGTGTTACAGAGCCCTCCCAAATAGCCATACACCCCTGAGGGCCAGGTAACTGAGCGGGAGGCTTATCGTTGTATTTATTGTCACTGTGAGTCGGGTCGAATGATCTTACTTGCTCAATTTGCGAAGGTCTATTAAAATTAATTCAGCAAAAGAAATACATAATTCCTGATATATTTTTTCTAGTAAAATTCGATGGCGCAATCGGATTCATCGTAATATTTTTCTATAAAGCGTTAAGTGTCCAAAAACCGAACTTTTCTGTAGTTTTTCGCTTCTGACGCTTTCTGGATAATTTTTATGATGAAACTGATTGTGCCATCGAATTCT
>CAKNXH010001155.1:31481-55894 GCA_932178445.1 Andricus quercusramuli | reverse complement strand
TGGATAATTTTTATGATGAAACTGATTGTGCCATTGTATTCTACGTTGGGTTTCCCTTGCAATTGGAAGACGTAAAAATCTGGAATGTCTGCACTGCATGTGAGCCGGGCTCATCGTTTTTATTTGCTAAATTTTTGAAGGGCTGCCAAAAATTATTTTCAAAAAACTAATACACGTTTTCGTTGTATTTTTTTACGTAGAATACGATGGTGTGATTGGTTTCATCGTAGGAATTATGTAGAAAGAGCTAGAGGCAAAAAACGCGGTTTTTAGTGGTTTTTATTTTTTTTGAGGTCGTTCCACCACTTTTAAAAATCTGAAAAAAATCACAGGAATTTTTGAGCCAAAAATACATAACATAATTTTCTTTTAGCGAGGAGTCGGTCTTTGTTTCCGATATAAAAATTTTTGAAGTTTTCAAACGGCTGTAAAAATTTGAATTTCGCGCCAAAAAATTGTTCGGCTTCACAGGTTTATAGGGCTTGAAAAACCCTACAATTTGCTCTTTTTTTATTTTTCCTAGCTCAAAAATTGACCGAGATATTGCAAAAAAACTCGCCAGCACTCTATGCTGTCCCATGTTGCCCCATGGGGATCTAGGGGTCTGAAAATCTAGGAAATGGGGTTTCTATACATGCCGAATATGAGGATGTATTTAGTTATAGAGGTTCCCTACAAGGCAGATTTGACTATCTTATCCGGCTAGACCCTTTACTCGGAAGGGGGTAACTTTAAATTTGCACACGGGAACCTATATTTTTTATTGAAGTTTCAGATTCTTCATTAAAAAATACGTACGTTTTATTCGGAAAAAATGTTTCGATTCGCGCCAGATGGCCAAGCAGTGGCGAAAAATGGCATTGTTCACTATTTAAGGATTGCGCTTACAAACGAAAGCTGAAAGAGACAACAGGTTGGTTTTTTTGGGTTGATTCGTACGGGTTGGTTTGTTTGGGTTCATTGTGTTGCTTACGTTCATTTGGGTTCGATTGGGTGTCATTGTATTCCCTCATTAGTTGAACTAATTACTTTTACGATGTGTTATCCTTACACGGCGGTCGCGAGTGCTGGAGGTGACAACAGTCGCCTCTGGATGCTTTCTCAGAGCTACCATGTATCACGACATAGGTTCTTAGTCGCTTGCTTCCTGATGGTCTAGGAAGTTTCTTACAATGCGACAGGTATTTAATAAAACCGCCTTCTGAGCTGCTGCCAGTACCCTACTGACTCCTAAATGTTCAAGATGTTCAGTGCATCTTGCGTGCAAATTGCCTGTAGCCGAAATCACTATAGGATGAATAGATACATGTTCCACATTCCTCCATATTGCCTTTACTTCATGCCTTAGCTCGCTATACTTAGAAGTCTTGGTTTTATAGGTTACCTGCAAATTTCGGTTAAGTGGACAAGGAATGTCGATGATTTAGACTCTTCCTACTTTTTTTCTCGCATCACGATGTCAAGTCGATTGGCTCGGATGTAATGATCCGTCTGGATAGTCACATCCCAATATAAGAGGTAATCTTCATTTCCTTAAAAGGGGCATTGGAATGTATCTATAGAAAGGCATCCATTCTGTTAAGAGTCCTACGTTTAGGGCAAGTTATTGATGTATAATGCCTGCCACATCATTATGTCTGTGCGTTTATTCTCTTTGAGCCATTAGGCGACAACCATAAATAATGTGCTCGATGGATTCGTTTGTATCTCCACATAATCGGCACCGGTCAACCACGTCTTGATGTAACACGTGTTTGCGATAATTCCTGGTGCTGACAACCCTATCCTGAATCGCAATGATGAATCCTTCCGTTTCTGGATACAGGACTCCCTTTCTCAGCCAAATATTGGATGCCTCACTATCAACTTCATATTGATCTAACGTTTTGGGGTATTCGCCGTGGATGGCTTTTTGTCTCCATTGCGTTTCTAATTCCTCTATGGTTTCTGCCCTAATATTCAAGGCCTTCTCTGAGGACAAATTCAAGGGTATGTAGTCAATATCCGCTTCACAGATGGTGTTGTAAAGCGTAACATCTCGCTTGCCGTTAAAATAGTCTCGCAACTGTATAACTTGTGACTCACACAGTTTTCTGATCTACAATGCCCCTGCCCCCTCTATGTCGTGGTAGAACTACCCTTTCAATCGCCGAATTACTGTGGTGCATTCGGTGTTTCGTCATTTCTACGCGGATGATTTTGTTTAATCGTTCGAGGTCGGTGTTCGACCATTTGATGAGCCCAAAGGAGTACGTGAGGACAGGGATGGCATAGGTGTTGATTGCCCTGATCTTGTTTTCCGAGTTAAGAAAGCTCTTCCGAATCAATCTGAATCTTGTGGTGAAGGCAATCGTCAGACTTTTCTTAACTATCGTATGCTCAATACCCTTAGATTCGAGAATATTCATATAGGTATATGAATCGCCCTCAGCCATTGTCTCGATGTCATTCCCGAAATCGCTCTCTATCTCTGCGGTCCCTAATTCTCCTCTGGTTAAATGCACTGTTCGGCATTTATCTTGTCCAAACTTCATGTGGATATCATTGGAAAACTGCTTTGTAACGTCAATCACTAGCTGCAGTTTCTCGTCCGAACTACCGTATAGCTTTAGGTCATCCATGTATAGAAGATGGGTCACTTGATGACCATCCTCGTTTGTCATTTACTCGGAACCCATGAGACATGCTATTAAGTGTTTTGCGCAGTGGGTTCAACGCTAAACAGAACCATAATGCACTGAAGGAGTGTCTTTGGAATATACCCGTCGTAATGCGTATTGATCTAGTTATCCTTGGTTGTCTAGGATCAAAATACTTTATTCTAGTACCCCAAAGCATCATCGCATGACGTAGGAAGTCAATGATGCGTGAGTAAATTTTGTATACTTTTGAGACTTCAAGCAAATAGTCATGTGGTACGGAAGGAAACGCTTGCTTGTAGTCAATGTATGCCATGTGCAAGTTTCTTTGATGTATACGAGCTTTCGTCATGGCAACAGCGTCTATGGTGACTAGACCTTTACTGCCTTGCGAGTTTTTACAACATCCTTTTTGTTCTTCTGTAAGGATGTCATTCTCGTCACAGTGAGAATATACCTTATCTGCTATGATAGCTGTAAGACATTCATATATTGTTAGAAGACAGGCTATCGGTCGAAATTCAGATGGATTTTGAGCGCCTGGTTTTGTAGGAAACATATCCGTAGTACCCTGGAGCATAAAGCCTGGCATCAGATCTGCATGTTCGATGATCTTCTGAAAACACCTTGCCAACGCAGGATGCACACTATTCTGGTATTTGTACCAGAAGTTGTGCACCATGTCCGGAACTGGAGCTTTCCAGTTACTTGCTTTTTTCAAAACCGCTATAAAGCTGTGATGTTAGTCAGCTCCATTTTAGGGTTATTGCCTGCTCTTGCTTCCTCTAGTTGGAACCACGCAATGTCCAAATTGCTTTCGTTAGTTTTTCCCCGAACATCCGACCAATAGTTAGTCATTTCTTCCAATTGAGGGACTTCGGTGTCTTGTTGGTTATTTTGCTTTGTACTCAGTTCACGATAAAACCTTCTTTCATCTGCCTGAAAGGGTTCGATTTTTTCGCCTTCTTGCACTACTTTTCTTGTACCGACGCAGTCTAGCAGTAAGAACATCAAGTCTCTGCCGTTGGGAGTCTATAATCTCACCCAATATTGCTGGTGTCAATGTTTCGATGTACCGAGGGTGGATAATTTTAATAACATGGTGTATCAGCTTTCTCGTTCGATTTTCTTTCTTATATTGAGTCAGTCGACCCAGTTTGCACCTTACTTTACTGACATCCATATCCAACCTGATCTTCCATGGTGGATCTCGCTCACGTCCTGGGGCAAAGGCTGCATTTATAGGCCTAGCTCTGCGGCCTAACGTTCTAACGGTTGCCACAGCTGCTCAGCATACAAGAGCTTGCACCTCTAACGCATTTTGTGTTGCGTTCAAATACATAGGTAAAACCTTGCTGTTCAGGTATTCTATTAGTACCCGCAGATCATTTGTGATGTCCATCTTGGGCAGTGAATGCCTTTGTGTTGGCTCTACATGCCTGAACTCTAGTAAAGCATGACCGAAATTCCTTTCAAGCTGCTGTAGCTTTTCTGGGACTTCGCTGTTCAGATCATCGTTTAGAATGTCTGGGTGTGGTTCTAGTGGATGTGGTGCTTGATGTTCATTATCCCTAGCACCTACGCCTTAAGCTTCAATCAAGTCTTCGTTCTCCACATCTTCCAATGGAAGTTCATCAATAGGAAGCTGCTGTTCCACTTCCATTTCGATGGCAGCTTTTTCAACAGCCCAAAGAAATCTGTTTACAGATATTGAGCGTTTTTCATCTGCTAGATTCTGTTCATTTATTCTTGTGGCTAGTTCATGGTACTTAAGTAAGAAGAGTCGATGATGTTCTCTACTTACACTTTGTCCACTTTTCTTTGCCAAAAAAATAAAGCGCATCACTTCTCTGTTCATATGGTATGTCCATTTTAATCGCCTCCTTGGCTGTTGAACCTCGGCTTCTGGCACTGGTTGTATTAGGCCATCTACCGCTGGAGGATGTAATGGTGCTCGACCATCACCAGGTTGAGGAGGAACATCAATTGCCGCTGCTTGTTCGTGTGACGCGGCTTCCTCTAACTGCTATTCATTGCCGTTGTTTTTCCACGCCAAATCAACCTGTTGTTTAATCTCCATTGCTCGATCTTCTGAGATGAGTAGATTAGTCCTGATGTTCTTCACCTTACCGATAAGATCTCTTAGTGCGACTTTCTCTATTTGAGGATACTTTGCGGCAAATTTTGTTCTAAAATTTTGTCCTTTTTTGCATGAGGTTTCAAACTTCGCACTTTCATAATAGAGACGCATCAGTTCCTCATTCATTGTGGTATCCCACTTGATGCTCTCCCACGGTATTTCTGTTGAAGTGGTTACTGCAAATAGCTAACAATAGCCAAAGCATCCTGAGCAGACACAGTTGATGTTTCACTGCTTACCGTATGTCGCAGATGTTCTTGCTGGCCAGCTGTTTGATTAGTGAGATCTGCCTAACCATCTCGCAGCTCACCATCACCACCGTCCCGCATGCTGTGGCCCCCAGCGGTGGCTCCAGGGGCGCCCCGACGATTCTCGGGTAGCGACAAGCATTTCAAAAGACTCTTCATTATCATTAATGGGTTTTGGTGTTCCTCTTAGTCACTTTCCTCTTCGTTCTCTGCCAGTCTGGCATGGGAAACCCTTTCAGTAGCAATTCTATGGCCAACATAGCCATCATATTCATGAGAGGAAAGTTCAAGCCCTACCGCGACGACAACGCGAGAACACCTTCGGTAGGGTTCTTTATTATATATATATATATATATATATATATATATCATCATATCCACTTGTTGGATATTATTATTTTTTTAAATCTTGTTCTCGGGTGAACCCGGTTTTTCATCATAGTCACAGACGCCTCTGGATGCTTTCTTAGAGCTACCATGTATCACGCCATAGGTTCTTAGTCACTTGCTTCTTGATGGTCTAGGAAGTTTCTTACAATGCGACAGGTGTTTAATAAAACCACCTTCTGAGCTTCCGTCAGTACCCTACTGACTCCTAAATCTTCAAGATGTTCAGTGCATCTTGCGTGCACATTGCCTGTAGCCGAAATCACAATATTATATTATAATATTATACAATATTATATTATATAATATTATACATATTATCATTCTCTCTTTATTCTTATTGATTCTCATTTATGGAGAAAGTGGCGTGAATATCGAGGATGTGGTCACTTTATTATGCTCAACGTTTTCCAGGCAATGTACGGTCACGCGCTTCTTTTTACCAAGTTATCAACAAATTCACCACTGACGGAAGCTTACAAGCGAAAAAAGAAATCGCCGAAAAACTATTACTGGAGTTAATAACGAAATCGCGATACTACCCGCAGCCGCTCATAACCATCATGTTAGTTCTCGAAAACTAAGCCGTGACTCCGGAGAGTCTCCAATCAGTGTTTGGAAGGTATTAAAACGTGATAAATATCGTCCTTTTCATATTTCACTGCATTACGATCATGGCTAATGGCCGTACCACGCTGAAAAAACCAGTTCTCGTTAGATTACTGAAGTTGAGCAGTGTTGTGCACGGTTAGTACTTGGATGGGTGACCGTTTGGGAATACTACTAACTTTGTGCTGTTGGCGTGTCGTGGGTGTGGTTAGCCCACACTTGTAGTTATCTACTACAAGAAACTATCCACCTAGAAACACTACTCGAATCGGGTAGTGTCACGCCTACCCCGAAAGGGAAATGGCTTAATGGTATACAATGGTATACGAAGTTCATGGCAATGATTTTCAGAACTGATTGAGATTTTTGTCAAGGAGCGCTTCAGCAGATACAAGGGAACCCGATTTTCTGTCTTTGAGTATTGTTCTCAGACGATTCGTCTTTCACCAACCACGGTACGGATAATCGACACAAAATTGCATTACTGGAGTGTAAAAAACCCACGCTGGTTACGCGAAGTTGAGCGTCAGCTTCATTGGTGCCTGAAAGTTTGGTGTGGAGTAATTGGAGACCAACTTATCGGCCTGTATTTTATTGATGGTAATTTGAACGGTGACAAATATCGTGGCTTTTTGGAAAATTAACTTTCAACATTGCTTGAAGACCTAAGATAGGAAGTGCGGCAGAAAATGCAGTATTAACATAACGGTTGTCCAGCGCATTATTCAGCAATCGCGCGTGAAGTACTGAATCGCGAATACAAGTGTCACTGGATCGGTAGAGGAGATCTTGTGAATTGGCCTGCCAGATCGCCAGAACTTACCGAAAACAAGCATCGAGATAGCGAGAGGCAGTGGCGGCGTACGGGGGGCCGCGGTCCGCCTCGGGTGCCAAGCATCAAGGGGTGCCAATAAGGGGCAGTAAGGGGTGACCAGGGTCGCATTTAGGGTAGTGGGGGTCCCAGGGTCGGTTACAATATGCGGGCGCATAGGTGGTGCCGCCCCGGGTGCCAAGGCATGCTACGCCGCCACTGGCCAGAGGCAAGGGGACTCACCGAAAAAATTACCCGTAGGAGAACGAACAGCTACTATGCCCACGTCGATGTTCCTGGGTAGCGCTAAAAGTTGTTAATTCATTGACTGCTTACATACCTGGAGTCAAAAGTAGAAGCTCGCGTTTTAAACATAAAATTGAGTTTTTTAATTTTTCTACTTCCCTTTAATTCCCTTTTCAGTTGGGTGAAGAGGGTGTTAAAATTTTAATTTATTACAATTGAATAGGTCTCCTGAAAACAATGAACAATGAATTCTTATCTTTCGTTTGAAAGCGTGTTGCTTGAATAGTCAACAATATCATTTTTTGCAAATGCATCGCCATCTGGCCCAGGAGGTTGGTGTGGGGTAAACCTTTGCGGAGTCGATTTTCCCCTTCGGAAATAAAAAATTGTTATTGAGTACATTTTTTTTCGTTGGATGCGTATTTCTTGAGATATTATGACGTCTCAAGATAAAACAGTCATCTATGAAAATGACACCGGCTCTCAACAGAACCGCAGTAAATCGCACCTCTTGCCACGTCTCACGACCGTGAGATGGGTGGCCACAGGACATGACGAAATTACAACGATAGGCCAGCGAAACCATCGTGTGTCTTGAGGACACGAAACGACCCAAGGATGACAGCTTTCTGCATCCATCTCGCAAGTGCCTTGGCATGTTTTTGGCACGCGGATATGGCTATAAGGTTGCGAACCAATGATGGCTTAGCACCACCGAGAGCACCGATCACAAGGACAATTACTTTGACCAAATATTTTTTCTGTACAGTCGCCGCAACCCCCTTTTGAGGTCTTGATACCTCTCCTCCATTTCCTTCTCCTTGGCAGTGATGTTGCGGTCAGCTGAAGCCGAGAATTCGATCACGAATATAGTTCGTTTCTCGAAGTCTTGGAGAGCGATGTCAGGCCTCGTGTTGGGTTGAGGTTCGGCAGAATGAATTGAGGCGGAGTTCACTAATCACTTGTCTTTATTCAATGCTTTCGGTTAGAAGGCTACAAGCGTACTGAGCCTCGTGACTCTCCCACGGAAGAGAGCGAACATTCCGAGAGTGTGAGCGGAAGTGGGGATGAAGGAGAAGGTGAGGCGGACGACGAAGCAACCGGTGGGTGTCGACCAAAACCTGGATCCAACACCTCGAGTGTGCAATGAAGACTGCTATCTGAAAATCGTAGTTCTAAAAAATTTGGCACTTCTCGTTTTCGACAATTGATTCTATCTCCCTCGGAGCTTTCAGCAAGGCAAGGTCGTGGCCAACGCCGTAAGAGCGACAAATATGACAATGAAGCACTCTTAGGGTTGCATTACATCTGTAGCGATACATCGTTCCCGCGCGAGTGGGTCACACGGAAAGTATGTGTTCTGGGTACTCAGCGTATGCATATCACGCTCTGGACCTATCGTTGGGTACTTCTTGATGTAAAATGCGGCCACGGTATACTAAGGCGAAAAAGGAATTGTCCTGGCATGCGAAAATGAAATCCTTTTTACCTGAATTAAGTCCTGAAGATCTGGAGAAATATTGATAAGGAATATTGCAGTTCGCGCGCGAACTGCGGATTCGTCATCACACGCTTAACAAGTCAAAGCTGCTCTCGAAGATGGGCAACTTGTCTTTCCCAAATAATGACAGGCCAATAACTTATCTGAACACGCCATATAATATATTCACAGCTATCCTAAATGATAAGATTGTTCAAACAATCGGACCTGTGTGGCGTGAGATGTATGAACAACGCGCTTCAAAGAAACGTGTAGCTGGATGTCGGGAGAACCTGCTCATCGATAGATGTGTCTGTAAAGACGCAAAATCCTATTAGCGCTACCTATCGATGGCTTACAGATACCTAAGCGTACCACAAAGCCGCATTCAGGACATGACATCGATTAAGAATGCTCTACGATGTAAATACAATCCTCTTATCTGACAGATTTGGTCCTCCAAAATGTAGGTGAGGAACAAATTATCTGCAACGAACATGCTTGCCGTTTCGGTAGTACTCTATTCATTTGGAGTGGTTTCATGAACGAAGGACAAGCTCAGGTACTTCGATATCGGGTCACGAAAAGTTATGCACATGAACTAAAGCATGCACCTTAAGTCGTCTGTTCCGTGAATTTACATCTCACGCCGTCAAGGTGGTCGCGGAATACTCAATTTTGAATGTCTTCACAACAGAAGAAAACACGAAGAAGTGAAACACTTGGCCTTGACTTCAATATCAGGGGTGAGCAAAATGCATGCAACATTTTCCATCTTGACTACTCACTCGTAAAGGCCCGTATCAAGAAAGCACAGGAGAAAAACTTCAGTGAAAAGTTCTTCGGCTTTCCTCAGATCACCCGGATTGAAGTCGGGCACGGAGGGTTTCATTTTGACTGTCATTTCAATTGTAACATACAGTCGCCACATTTTAAGCTCAGACATTCCCAATGATAGCTGCAGAGCGTGTCATTCACACCCCGAGCACCTAGGACACGTACTATCTAGTTGTCCAACTCATGCGGGAACTACGTACATCCAAAGGCACAATGCGGCACTAAAACTGCTTTATTTTCATCTCTGTTACTCTTACTGTATTAGCGTTGACACCACTCCGCCAAACGCTCCTAGGGAAATAAAGTCAATTTTCGAAAATGAGAAGTACCGCATATACTGGAGCTTCATATTCTCGACAATTGTTTCTGTCGCGCGCTCGAGGCCTGGTTTAGTTCTCCTCGACTCCGAGAAACGAACTATGCTCGTTATCGAATTTTCGGCACCAGCCGGCAAGAACGTCACAGTCCAGGATAATGAAAAGAAAGAGAGGTATGAAGACCTTATAAGGGAGTTGCGACGATTATACCCGGAATATTCTGTTAAGCTAGTTAAGGTGCAGAAGGCGGTCGTCCTCGGGTCGCTCTGTGTCCTTCGGGTGCACGAGGCTTTAACTGGATCTTCGAATTGAGTCCATCGCAGATTTCAAACACCTGTCTCACGGTCGTGAGACGTGAATTACTTTTGCCTACAGTTCCTAGCCTCAAAATGTTATTTTTAAATATATGAAATAAAACAATTTTCAGTTTGAAAAATAAAGTAAAACTTCATAATATAAATGTGTAAAAGATAAATAGCTCACCTTGTTAAATTTTTCCAACTGGAGGATTGAAAGACGCTTCCTCTGAAGCGGATTCATCTCCAGAACTTCAGACATCGGACTTTCTGTCAGAAGCGCTTTTAAGGATATGTATTTAAACACAGCAGGTTTTTCTTGGCCAGAAAATTGCATTTCATTTTTTTTTTCCTAATTCACTATTTCAAGCTGTTGTTTTGAACCAAAAAGTGATATATCTATACTTATTCGCATTTACTCTAAATCTTGAAACTCTTCCTTTTCAAATTAATGCCATAGTGATTTGCAAGATAAGCTTAAAAAACATTAATTAACTCATAACATTATATGAACTGTTGTCAATTTAGTAAAATAGCAGCGTAATTAAGTCATTGACGGTTCATTAATTTTTTTTTAAGCGGCACTGTTTGCCTAATATTTTGAGTAATTACTGATTTTTATCGTTTATGACAGTGGATGAAAATATGCCTGATTTGCCCCCGACCATCAACTTACTGAGCTTTTGAGTGAAAATATACCTGACTTGACCCCGACCGTTGCCCGGCTAAGTTTTTGAATAAAAAAATACCTGGATAGCCCCCGACCGTATCCTGGCTGGGCTCTGCGGAAAAAAATGTGGCCTAACCAGCCCCCGACTAGGAATCATGTTGTATTAAGGCCAACTGGGGCTATTTCCACACGGGCCTTGCCGCGCTTTTTGATAATTTTCATGTGAGAGAGGAATTTTCTTAAAATTAGGGGACATTTGGAAATAATTGTCCGAATAGGGGATTTTTAGGGGTCAGAAATGAAAAAAAAAGGAAATCTGAGGGGAAACACGCTGAGATACCTTATTATTTTACTCTGTTAATATTGAGTTAGTTTCTATTTTTTGTCATTCAATTTCACGATTTGTTTTATCAACACGTAAAGGTACTGAACATACTAAAATCGAATTTTGCATTGAAGGAAGAAGTTCTATAAGGGCTCTTTTTTACGCAGAATCGGAAATTTTTTGTTGGAAATAAAAGATTGAAGATTTGAACTAGTTTTCCCTCAATTTTTTAATTTGAAAGAAATTTTTGAAAATAAAATCATCTTTTGACGAGATGAAAGATGAAAACCCTATAGGGTCCGTGCCAAAAATACTTTACCTAATTTTTGTAGAATTTATATTTCTACTTGAACTTTTTTGCTGATGAATGGAAAAACACTGAACTTGGGTGATTTCCCTATGTTTTTTCCTCCAAAAAAAATTTTTTTCCTCCATTTTTAATGAATAATTTCATTTAATAATTTGTATAATATGTAGTTATATTTGTATTGCTCAAAACGTTCTGTATCAAAACATAATTGCAAATGCAGATCATTAGAGCATCATTTTATTAGAAAATGTTTTCATATTTAGAAAATGAATTTGATTATTGTGAGTAGTATCATTATTTAATTTTCGATAACTCCACTATAAGCTTTAACGCTAGTTTCATTCAGTTTGATTTTATTATGTTTAAGGAATTTATTTCTATTAACTTAATTTTTCTTTCGCTATTAATTCTATCAAATGAAAAAGAAACGACAGGCAATAATCTGGTACAACAGCAAAGTGTAAAGAATAGAAATATCTCGAACTGTCACTAGGTTAAAAGCTATATAGAATCTGGAAAATGGTGCAAGAAATATTGTTTCTTATGATGCGTCGTTTAAATATATTTGATATTTTATTTTTTAGGTGATTGCGAGTGTACTTTTATTAAAACCAATAAATAAGAAATACTAAAATCCTAAACAAAGTTATAAATATGAATTTACGATTAATGATTTTGATATAAGACACAAATATTTAATAAAAAAATTCAATTTCTATGAAAAAACATCACAAAGCATTCTGCTGCTTTGAAAAAAAATTTTTAATTAATATTTTTAAAGTTTCTCTATAAATTCAATTAAGTTTATTATATATTTATATATTCATTATATATGTATATTATAATAATTAAATAATTGAGGCAAATTTTACTGACAGTAAAACGTTGTACGCGCCACGCGCGCATTAATTGATCTTTATTTAGAAAAGAACTCTGTTTATTTTACAAAACTTTGTCATGGATTTTACAGAAAATCTCATATAATTTGAGGACGTTGCATGTGATTTAAAGAAATGTCCTTATTATAGCGAGAAAATTCCAGTAAATTCAATATGAATAACACCATTTTTTCCACTTACTTATAATTCTTTAAAATTGACAGCTTATTTTTTTCATCAACACAATATGATTCTCCTCGTGTGTAATAGTCTGACACTGTACTCTTAATATTTTTTTAACATTTTAAGACATAAAATACATTTTCAAGGTATTTCCGGATGAACTTCATCAAGGTAGAATTTAATTTGACTTTTTGAACTTGATGCGAATTTCCTAGAAGGCTCAATTTACCTCGTTTTCTGAACATATTTTGTCACACAAATGTATCAAATTATTTTGTTTATATATCAAAATTTTACTTTTAAAGTTTAAGAGTAAGAAGAGTGAAAAAAAGAGTAAGAAAATCCTGTAAATTTGACTTCAGTCCTTTTTGGTTGAAAATTCCATTATAAATTTAAAAATGTTGTTGAAAATTCATGTATTTTGTTAAGAATTATTCTTTTTTGCTTGAAAATTAATCTTTTTGGTCGAAATCTCATTTCTTTGGTAGATTTTTTAAATTGAAAATTAATTTTTTTAACTGAAAATTTAACCGTTTCACTTTTTGTCGAAGTTTTTCTTTGGTAGACATTCAATCTTTTTGGTTGAAAAATCATCTGTTTCGTTGAAAATTTAACTATTTCGTTAGAAATTCATTTTATCTGGTTAAAAACTTATTTATCTAGCCTGAAATTGAAATATTATTTTTTGTTCGAAAAGAACGTCCAATTTGACCGAATGTTTTTTTCTCATGTATTGTGTGTGGGGTTCTTTATCTTTTTTAGTTGAAAATTCATCTACTGTGTTAAAAATTCAACTGTTTGGTTAAAAATGTATCGTTATAATTAAAGATGAAAATTGAAGATGAAGGCTTTAGTTGAAAGTTAATTTCTTTGGTTAAAAATTTCACAAATGTTGAAAATTCAATTTTTTTCTTGTTGAAAATTAATTTTGTGACAAAAAATGTAGCTATTCAATTTTCGCTAGAAAATGGATCTTTTTCAGCTGAAAATCCTCTTATTTTGTTCAAACATCGTCTTTTTTAGTCCAAATTCCAATTATTTTGGTAGAAAATGCATATTATTTATTTTAAATTAAAAATTCCTTCCTATTGATTGAAAAATCTTTCGTGGTTGGAAATTCACACTCTATCCCCTATTCCTCTTTCTACCCCTTCTTTACAGAATTCCTCTTTTTATTTTAATTATTAGAACCCAATCAGAAAAAACGACAATTCTTCATTGAAAGTTTATTTTTTCAACTGAAAATTAAGCTATTCTATTATTGGTCGCTAACTGATCTTTTTATTTAAAAAATCAACCATTTGGTTGAAAATTGATGTATTTTGTTGTACATTCTTCTTTTTGGTTACAAAATAAAACAAAATGAATAAAATATTAATTCTCAGTTGAAAATCTATGTCTTTGCTATAAAATTAAATTATCTTGTCGAAAATTTGTTTTTTGTTGTTGAAAATCAATTCTTTCGACTGCAAATTTGAGTATTCCGCTTTTGGTTAAAATGGATCGTTTCAGTTGAAAATTCAACTATTTAGTCAAAAATGTAAATATTTTGGCGAAAATTCTTCCCTTTTGCTTAAAGGATCAACTGTTTGGTTGCTAATAATTGTTTTAATGACAATTTAACTCTTTTATTAAAAATTGAATTAAATCCCACTATTTTCTAAGAAATTCATCATTTTGTTGGATATTTTTGTTTGAAAATTTTTTTAAAAATGGGAATTCGACTATTAGGCATTTTCACTTCACCAGCTAACTTCACTTCATCGAGTGTTGAGGGGAAAACAATAGCACCAAATGCATTAAACACTTTATTTTTGTAATATCTTCGCAATAAATAATAATTATCATTTTATTATTTCATTAAATAATTGTTGAAAGATTGATTGATCTGATTTCGGAATACACTTTTAAAGGGAAAATTATTTTTTACGAAGATATGTGTAAGTTAAAAATTCAATTATTTGGTTAAAAATTCGTCTCTTTTGCACTATTTGGTTGAAAATGCAACTGTTTGGTCTACATTTAATTTTTTTGTTGAAAATCCAACTATTTGTTGGGAAAATGATCTTTTATCTGTATGAAACACACAAAAATTGAATATTCATCTCTATTTTTAGAAAATTATTCTTTTTTTGGCTGAAAATTCAACTAATTTTCTGAAAACGCAATATATTTCAACGAGAAAGCTAAAATTAAAAATTTTTAAGAATAAAAATTGAAAAAAAAGTTAAAGAATTAATAATTAAAAAATTTAAATTCAAAAGTTATCAATTCATATTGAATTTAATGAACAGCCCAGTTATATTATTAAAAAATGTTAGGGGTCAGGAAAATATGAATGATACATTTTTCTTTTATAGATCATTTATAATATGCATTTCATTTTGTTCTATATATATATACATTACAGGTAGGTACAATAACATCACATAGTTCACTAAAATTCAGTAGCTTATGATTAATTTTAACGCAGAATACAAGCTTTGTTCCATTGATTATCAATAATACATATCAATGATATCATTGACGTAATGTGTCGCATGTATTATCATCATTACAATTACAATCTGGCTCATATATTCATTGATTATTTACAGGATATGCTTACACAGACTCGCCAATGTGGAATTAATAATTTATCCATGGCAAAACAATCACGTGTATCGTATATAAGCAAATCTTATCTAAATTTATATATACAAAGATATGTCATGTACTTTATACGATTTGCACTTTTGGCTCAGCGAAAAGATCAATTCGAACTTCACGAAAAAGGAAGAATGAGTACAATTGCAATTTCGGAATATTGCTTTCACTGTCTTCAGTCTGCACTCCCAGTTTCCGAAATTCATAAATCGAGTTTTAATTTTGTGTAATTAGGTGGATCACAATACTTTCTTTTAGAAATATTTACATAATTCAGCTCAATACTGAGCCTCGTCATTTTTGGCAATCGAACAAACTGAATATTCCGCTCTTCACCGTAATACTTTTATTCGTTTTGAGATCATATGACTGATTATATGAATGATTATCGCATTCGTAATTCTATTTAGTTCTACAATCTTTACTGGAATATTTTTTACAATATTCTTCTTTTAATCAGTTATTTTCAGTGCCGGTTTGAGGAAAAAGCTCAAATTATGTACCAATTATGTTAAGTAATGAAAACTTTCATTCGATATTAATGTCAATTTCACAGATTAATTTAAAGTTTCGAAGATATCGACATATATCGAAGAAGAAACTGGATGATTTGAAGTAACTTTTTTAAATTTTGCAGTATTTAAACAAGTTTCAGGAAGTTTTAATAAGGTTTGAAAATAACTTCCATCTTGAGAAGATTGAAAACACTTCAAAACAAAATTTAGATTTTGAAAGATTTCAAACAAAGAGAAGTTTTTGAAGGATTTGGGATGGTTTCAAGAAAATATAATATTTTCTTAAGATTCTTAGTAAATTTTCCAGTGATTTTGAATTTTGAAAAATTATATTTCAAAACGGTGTTTCAAAAGGTAACAGAAAATTGAAATATTTTAGAACGTTTTTTTATTTTGCAGAACTTTAAAAAAATTTCAGGAAAAATTCGAATACTTTAAGAATATATTTAGAATTTTTAGAATTTCTGAAAAGATTTCAAAAAATTTCAAACAAAACGTAAATGTTTAAAAGCTTTTTGAAGATTCACCTCTTTCGGTAGAAATTTCATCTTTCATGGTTACAAATGCTTGGTTGCAGATCAGCCTGTTTTGGTTTAAAATTCAACTTCTTGGTTAAATTTGTACTTTATTTTTACCTTGTTAAGAATTAACTTTTTTGATAGAATACTGATCGTTGCAGTTGAAAATTCAAATCTTTGGTTGTAAATTAACTGTTTTTTGAAATTTTGATTTCATATATCTGAAATTTTCAGGAATCTTTTTAAAATTTGTCGAGAATCTTAGGAAAATTATAATAATATATCTCTGAAAACAAATAAACAAGAAAATTTAAAAAAAACAGTGTGTTACAGAAAACAAACCTCAATATACTTTTTCCACGAGGCATATAGACATTTTAAGTCAAGTGAAACTGAAAAAAGTATCATTTGTGAAATTCCTCATACATCTCCAAAATCTCATTCCATGGCCAAAAAAACGCTTTTAACTATAGATTGTTCATTTTATCACGGTAAAAAATTACAAAGCTACTACAATTGCAATAATTTTTTGCTGCGTTAGTATGTTGAAAGTACGTCCAATTCCACGTGTAATAAGCTTTTTGCCATCAAAAATGTTTTGAAATTCGATTGAGTTATCGAACACTATTTGTAGCTTTTTTTATACGATTTCATATTTCGCTGCAGTTGGAAATTGAACTGGGAAATTAGCTTGAAATCCCATAACTTAGTCAAATTTCAACCAATTCTAATCAGAAAAGGTATTGATCGCACTTTCTATATATTCAACAGCAATGAATTATTGGCTTGCAGGAAATGTAATAAATTGTTTTCAATGTGGAAAAAATCGAGAAAAAATGAGAAAATTCGACAGATTTAAAAAAAAATAATAAATAAATAGTTATTCGGTTTCATTCAAAATTGCAATTTTTTATTGAAATTTGTTTCCCTTTCAAAGCGAAGAATTGCACTGATGATGGTAGTCTCTTTAAAATTGAATGAAGAATTCTTCTGAAAGAAAAATTCAAAATCGGTGCAGAAGTGATTTCTAAAAGTTATTTTGCACCTTGTATTTTGCTTTCGCCACTCTTTGAGGCGCCCCTAGGCCTAGGTAAAACTGGAGAACCTAGTAAACCTAGGTAAACCGGCACTGATTATTTTGGAAAGAAAATGTAGGTTTTCCAATTGTATACAAAGTACAATTCTTTTTTCCCATTTAACGAGAAATCGATTATGTGATTTTGTTCGTGGTTCAAGTTAAGCGTTACGTCTTCGTGGAATTGTGTGCAGTTAGCACCTATTAGTTCTTGCGGAATATTCATTGTTTAATGTTTCCTTTGCGAACAGATTCTTGGAAAGACGCAAAAACTATAAAGTTTGCGTGACGGGGAAAATGAATTTACATGGCTTCTTGATTGCACTCAGCAAATGGGATCAGTTAATGGTTGGGGTGGGCCGTACGGTGAAGCCCATTGGCCTACAGAGTGAGACAATGGTGGCGGGGCCTGTTGACCATCTAGATTAGGGACAGTATTATTGGCAGGATGAGGTGGTACTGATGTTGGATATCCAACTTTTCCAAGAGCTTCTGCCTGCAACGAAAGCATCAAGCGATTCGCTGCCTGTCTTTCTGCTTCTCTTTCTTCTGCTGTTTGTCTCCTGAAACATAAAAAAATATATTTTAATTAGACATTCTTGTGCTTTCACTTTTTGCACTTTCAAATGTACATCGAATGAGAAACCATTGTAGTAAAATTTTATTTGGGATCGTTCAAAAGCTACGTCACACTGCCAGGATGGAGGAGGTGGTTAACAGGTTTTGTGACGATTTGTGACGTAGGGGGAGGGATTAACGCAGAATATAATCACACATGGTAAATATAAAGGAAGTGTCTACACGTACCGAACAAATCTGGCTACTTGTACCGAAATTTCGGTACAAATAGCCCCTTTTCCAGCTCTCACTATGAGTACCGAAAAACTGCGGCTGTTCGTACTGAAATTTCGGTACAAGTAGCCAGATTTGTTCGGTCCGACCCCTCTCCCAAGGTTTTTGGTGGGGTGCAGGGTTTAGGGCTTGTGGAAAAGGGGTTGGTAGACTACGAATCGTAAATTCCTACCACCCCCAGTCGGGATCGTTTCTTATTCGAAAGCACCCCAATACCCATTAGCGTATTCCAAAAAATATAGAAAAATTGCCATTTTCGAGAGTAAAAAGTTCGATATGTCGAAAACGGTAAGAGCGACATTTTTCTTCGGCCAGATTCGCGTGTAGCATGAAAAAATACATCAAATATGTGAGTTTAAACAGAATCGAAGGTGACTGACCTTTCACGCAGTTTTACCATAAGATATAATACTTGAAACAAATAAGGATGACGAATCATTTTATCTTACATATATATTTTGGATTTAAAAAAAATCGATCTAAAGATTTAATTTTCATCACAAATTACTGTATTCAAACTCATACATATATTCATTTGAGGTATAGTTAATAATATAATTCTTACACGCTTAAAATTGTTAAAAGCTACCATCTTTAATATCGCAGTGATGTAGTATAAGAACGGAAGTGTCTACGCGTACCGAAAAAGACCAGCTATACGTACCGAAATTTCTGTACAAATACGCCCTTTTTCAGCTCCCCTTATTTGTACCGAAAAAATCTGGCTACTTGTACCGCAATTTTGGTACACGTAGCCAAGGCCTATAAGAACACCTTTTCTAGAAAGTTACCAACTACGTTATAATATACGACGTAAAAGTTAAACTACGTTTTAATATACAGAATATGATTAATGGAATAAATCAAAAATACAAAAATTTATAGCAAAATAAACATTTTCCAAAATTTTTTTGTTTTTGACGGAAAAGGAAAAATGCAGGATACAATACAATTTGAAATTCATAAAATAGGTTCGATTGTAGCTTCGTAGAAAAAAAGTTTGGTTAAAAAGGTGTATTTATATGATAAAGGTGTATTTATATATAATATTGCTTATTTTTTATAAATAATTCTATTTCATTCAAGAGAAATTTATTAAAAGCTAAAAATTATTTAAGAATATAAGAGTACCGTTAGCCGAGGTAAATATGGATAAAATTTGATATATATTTATTTTTTACAATATAGTGATATTTTTTGTCGAGGAGTAAAAAATTAGCGAAATTGGGCAATTTTAACCTTTAATAAAAATAGTTCAAGAGTGTACCAAAAAAATTAGATAAGTGGAAATTTGTTTAATAGTACTAAATACAAGTTTGAAGCAGTTTTGCAAAATTGCAAGATTTACTTTTTCATTCTGTGTTTTACTGCTAAATCAATTTAAAATAATTTATTTCGTACAAATTCTATGCTGCTTAAACAAGGCTTTTTATATATGATCCGAACTTAAACTTGCAACTCAAAGCGACAATTCTCAGCCAAGAATGAAATAGTTGAATATTCAGTTTGAAAAATTATTTTGCAAAAAAAAAAAAAACAATTTTGATAAAATATTTAAATCTCCAACCAATGAAATAAAGTTTCAACAAAGTTATTCAACTTTCAACCCAATGATAGCATTTTTAACCCAAAAGAGATGAATTCTGAATAAAAATAATATAATAGACTTTCCAATCGAAAATAATTAACTGTCAAGCACAAATATTTGAATTTTTAAGAGGTTTCTATTCATTCAGTTCGTATTTGAGCCAAAAAACGAGAAGAATAGGAAAAAGCGGAAGTTTCTTAGAAACAGAGGAGAAGAAAAGAATTCTTGAAAGAGGGGAAAAGAGAGAAACAGGAGAAAGACTGAAGTCTGTAATCCGTAATTATTATGTCATCGAGGGGTTAAATAAGGATAAAACATTGATCTGAAAAATCCGCATAATTTAATTCATATTTGCCCCGGTTGACGGTAGATTTAAAAACCCTTCGTATTTTTATATTAACACTTATTTGACACAGACTTGGAAAAAGCTGCAAAATCGAGTGGTAGAAGTAGAAGTGACTGGCGTTGTTGGGGTAGAAAACAGAAGACAAACGTGATAAAGTTAATTAGATTCGTCGCTATGGAGCGTCGGCGTTGGCGTCGCGTCGGTTCGTGGGTTGTCGTGAGTAGAGGGGATGAAAAGGGGTGGCTTGCTCGAGGAGGGTAGCTCGTCTATTTTCTAGCTCTAAATCTATTAAGGCACCGCAAAATGGCGGACCTGTTGTCACGCAAGTTGCTCCGTAAGGAAATCCAAACTGCCATCTCTATATCTCCAACTTTTACCTTTATCGTGGAAATGGCTACATACTTTAAGCACAAATGGCAAGGCCGGACAGCTGCGAGCTACTTTCTTCGGACAAAAATCCCTTTCGCATGCCCGACGATCAAGGTTAATTAAAATTAATAACACTCGTGGGCAATGAATTGGTTTTAATTAATCGATTAAAATAAAAAGCTATTCCCGCAATCTGCTACCGGCAATTATCGATTTTTGCACACAGTATTCTCGAACACTGTTTCACTTTTTATTCGACCGAATTTTTCGCTTATTTTTATTACTTCTGATTTCTCTTTATCGTTTCTTTTCAGCCATTCCTCTTTGTCTCTTTCCTTTTTGTAACGATATCATGCGCTCTTACCATATCGTCGAATCTTTCGGATTTTTTAAACGCCCTCGGTATTTGGGTGACTTTATCGTTGCGTCAATAATACGTTTACCTTGTTGAGAAAAAAAAGGACTCTAATGCTGGACGCTTAAAAGGAATGCCCCCAAAGGACTGGTGACGACGTTGCTGCCCAATAAAGAACCGTTCGGTCCGATAACGTGTGCTACAATTAAACTCAAAAGTTATTCAGCCGGGTAGGCGCCAGGTAGGAACCTGCGGCCAATCAGCAACAAGACTAGAGGCTCGAAACAGCATCGTTCCATTAGAGTTAATCTCCGGACCCCAGTAATTAAACGGTTTCGATGTACCTTTGTTTATCACCGCACCGCGTTCTCCTTTTCTGTCTGATGTCTCATCCGCAGCGGTAGTCGTGTACTATTCTATGTTTTATTCAAACAGACCTCACAACGACACCTTCAACTATGATGGATCGCCTTCTGCCCAAGTTTAAAGTGTTCCAAACTAGTATTTCGTTTGTGAAATTGATTGAGAGAGTTTTATTGGAATTAGAGGATGTCAGTGATTTATGAGACTCAAATATGAACAGGTTTTTGCACTGAAAAAAAATGGTTGGTTGGTTGGGACAACAAGCTTTTTATTAGTAGAGATGGTATTAGCTGCGAAAACTACTTCGATGGGGAAACTGACTAGTTTTGTCCGGCAACAAGTCACCGTTAGTAACTCGGTTAGTACTTCTACGTAGTTCATATTAGTAACCATACAAAATGTAAGCCCAATATTCACACGAATTAATTATTTAAATATACTGAAAGTACAGGATCTGCTGAAAACTTGGAGATCAGAAGATTACTTCGAAAAACTCCAAAGTAAGTGAAAAATAGTTAATGCTAGATTTGATTAATTAAAGTAGTTTTCCCAACTACCATTCTTAGAAATAAAAGTAGGAACCACAATCACTGAAGTGGCAGCAGCATTTATTACAAACTACAGTAGTTGGCCCTACTACTTTATTGGTTGTCCCACTGAACCATTTTCTTAGTGTGCGAAAAATGAGTTATCATTGAAACAAGAAAATATTGGTCTTTTATGGACGATACAATCATTCATTTGTCCAAGAAAGTTCTTCTTATTTTGAGAAAATGTTATAGTTAATTACAGAAAACTAAGTTTGTTCATTCAAGTATATTTTCTTAAATCAAGAGAAATTTTCTTGGGATAAGAAAATATTATATTGTCCGTATTCAGACCAATATTTTCTTGATTTAATGCTGAATCAATGCTGATTCAATGAATCAGCTTCAAATTAATGAAATATTAATAGTAAAAACGGATTCCTGAAATTTTTATAACTTGAAATTTACTGAAATAAAGTTATGTTGTAAGAAAGAGGTTCTTGTTTCAAGACAAAACATAGGCTTAGGAAAAAGTTTGAAGAAAAGCTGAGCTTAAATCTAGCTTTAAGTGAAGAAATAAGCTTTATTTTCGGTCTAACAAAGAAATTATCCTTACTTCACAAATTCTATTTGTCCGAAAATAAAATGAGACCCAAATTTCAACTGTTCTAAAGGTGTTTTTTAATCACCCGTTATGAAAATGAACAAATCAATTTGACGAGACTTATAAATGTTTAAGTAATTAAGTAAAATTCTAAACATTTGAAATCGAAGGCGTTCTAATATAAGAAAGTTTAGCTATTCGAAAGTTCCACGAATTCAAAATTTTAAAGCAACCTGAAAGATCGAACTTTTGAATTTCAGAACATAAAATACTAATCAATTTCAAATTTGGCATTGAATAAAATAACGAGTTTTTTATTTATGTTTCGATTCCAACTAAATCGGGATTTAAACATTACAAATTTCAATTTTAAAGCGAACAGAAAATGTTGAAGTCCCGAATCAAATTTTGGAAATTATTAAAAATCTCATGAATTTCAACATCTTCAATTTCAAACTACCTAATACAAAATTCCAATGATTTTCAGCGCTAAGAAAATTCTGCGAGTGTAATGAAATGTGGAAAGGTACAATATCAAGAATAGTATGTTTCAAAGACGAACTAAATTTCTTTCTCTTCAAAATGTGAGAAGAATCAAAACTTCGATTAAGCCACAATTGATTTTAAATTCATTCTAATCACAAAATGACAGGTTTTTAATTTTTAAGGGATAAAAATGCCAAATACTCATTTATATAAACGATTTAGAATATTTAACATGCCAAATTTCGGGAGATGTGAAATGTTAACTGTCCCGAACTTTAAAAAGGGTGAAAATGCTGAATAGAGAAAGGATTTCGGAAAAAAGGAGATGTGCTTTTCACAATTTTTCACTTCTGATTTTCATTAAATTTGTAATAACTCTGGAAATAGAGACAATTTTATTCTGTGTTGTTGCTAAAACTTCAAATATTTTGAAATGCCAAGATTAAAAATTTGACTTAATTTTGAAGGGATTCCAAAATCCGAAAGATTACAAATTGAAGACGCTCTAAAATTCGAATAACTTAACATTCTCAGAGATACAAGACTCCCAGCATCCCGAATTTCAGGAGCTACAAAATTAAAAGCCTTTCTGATTATACGGGACACAATATCTGAATCGTATATTATGTGTAGAATACAGATATTAAAATTCATACGATTATTTCCGGGGTCGATTGCTATTAACTAAAACAGGTTTTGGAGGAGAAACATGCGCTATAATATAATATGTAATGGGTTGTATAGTACTACATAAAGACCGGTGGCTCTCGCGTTAATGTGTGTCTCTTTACGAATCTCAGCGATTTGAGTTCAGATGATAATATCCCTCGTTGATTTAACGCTGTGGGTCTTACGAAATTTCGGTTAGGGACTTCCTGTAATTTTCTCGGATACATCCCACCTCGAAAAACCATTTTTTGTGGCACTTTTTTCTACTTTAGTCGGTTAAAACCTCTATAACGAAACTCTTTCTTCCGCTTGTAACGAAATAACTGAAATTTAAGAATCTTTATAGGCTCCAAAAAGCATCATAGGAATGTATCATAAAGAAATATGTTTCAAAAAATTTATCCACAATTTGCTTTTGAATAGCCTGACTTTCCCATCACCTTCTTTTCATTCATGATTTGTAAACGAATACGTGAAGCAAGTCCGACAACAATTAAAATAATACAAAATAATAAATGCAGAAATATAAAAGTATCTCAAAACTTGAGAAATGACACAGATTTAGAAACGTATGCTAATTAAAAGTGACGCATTTTTAAATAAAACTGAATTAAAGTGTCCAATATTTATATTGAAACTTACTTTATATGAATATTCACACTGATTTAATATTAACTTTTAATTTTAATACACGACCAATTCTATTTTAAATGAGGCAAAATTTCAAGAAAAGCCTAGGTCGTGGTTTTAGAATGATTCGGAATTCGGATAAATCATTCTATGGCAAAAATATAGGAACTCGTATTTGTTACAATCATTCAAGGATTACCTGTGAATTCTTGAAAATAACATGAGAAATTGGTGAATTTCTGCCTATCTTATATTTTTTAATGAATAAAGTGATAGGGGTATTGAGATATTGAATCAAGTTCAATTAAATAAGCAAATAAAAAATCATATATAAAAATGATGTTTTCTGACACCAATCTTTTTAAAAATTTTGTAAAATAACTCTTACACCTGAAAAATGAGTTTAACCTCTATTTTTAAATTGAAATATTTTTCTAAACATGTAAGGACCGAATCCATTTCAAATCAGGCAGGTTCTACACTTGAAGTTGCAG
>CAKNXH010001155.1:12006-26481 GCA_932178445.1 Andricus quercusramuli | reverse complement strand
ATTATACCATTAAGCCTTTTCCCTTCCGGGGTAGGCGTGACTTGTTCGGTTGGAAAGTAGTGAAATAGGTATATAGGTATGAGGTTGATCGGTATATGGGTATAGGGTGGATGGGTATGTAGGTGTTATGTATAGATGTTTTAGATTGATCTGGAGTTCTCGTGTTATTTATATAAATGACACGTCCACTCCGCAACACTGCTCCGACCCAGGTTGCTGATCAATCTCTCTAGCGATCACCCCAAGTGAGGAGCCTCACAAAATTATTATGTATGGTTCCCCACCTGGGCCCATTAGTATCCAAGGTCTTTGTTTCAGGCATCATTCACTCTATTGTCACTCTGTTTATAAACTATTTGTCGCCACATATTTCTGTCCTGGCATACTACTCTAGCTTCATTCACGTCCATGCATTTTTTCATGCAGGCTCTTGTATTCCTATGGCTTCTTATGTCTCTTCGTATTAGTGTCTCATTCACAGATTCTAACCATTCTTTCGGCGGTCTACCTCTAGCCATTTTGCCATTTACTTTACCTTTATACACTTGCTTGGTCAGTCGTTCATCTTTCATTCTTTCAAGAGTTCCGAACCACCTTAGCTGATTTCTTTCCCATATGTCAACTAGTGTCTCCCCTGTACCACATTCTTCGAGGATTGTCTCCTTTCGTACTTTGTCCATCAGTGTTTTCCCGCATATTATGCGCAGAGGTTTCATGCCGATCGCGTTGATTTTACTCCTATCTTTTTCTTGACAGGTCCATGTCTCGCTACCGTATAGTACAGTCGGTACGAAAATAGAGTTATGTATGGCCATTTTAGCTTTTTTTGATATGTTTTTATTTGTGAGGATGGACCTTGCTCTACCGATAACCTGCTTACCCTTATTTATGCGCCTATCTAATTCCCCATCTATTTTTCCGTCGTTAGTGAATAGACTACCTAGATATACGTACTTGTCAACTTGTTCTAATTTCTCATCATTTAGAACTATGTTGCATATTGTTTTCTCACTTTTTCCCTCAAACACCATGACTTTCGTTTTATTCACATTAATTTTGAGGTCCATGTTCTTCATGCTTGTATTAAGTTTATTCAACATTCTTTGCAAGTCTTCGACTGATTCTGCCATAACAATCTTGTCATTCGCGAAAGCCAACCCACGTACCTTGACGGTTTCGAGATCTACACCTTTTTCGTCGAAGAGGGCAGTTCTAAGACACTTATCCATGAATATGATAAAAAGCCACGAGGACATAACGCATCCTTGTTTCACGCCTTGCATAATATCGAACCATTCACTCTTTCTCCCATTTACCCTTACACTCGCTTTACTACCTGTATATATTGTTTTTATTGCTTGTAGGAGCTCTCCATTCACTCCATACTCTTTAAGGACTTCCCAAAGTTTACTTCTATTTACCGTGTCGAATGCTTTTTCTAGATCGATAAATGCACAGAAGACTTTCTTTCCTACTCTCAAACTTTTTTCTGCGACCTGTCTTAGGCTAAATATCTGATCCGTACATGATCTTCCTGGCATAAATCCACTTTGGACTTCCCATATTTTCTCTTCTGTAATTTGCATTACCCTACGGATAAGTATTTTTGAGTATATTTTACTTACGGTACTTAGTAGGCTGATACCTCTGTAATTACTGCAGTTGCTTTTATCTCCTTTTCTTTTGTATATTGGTACGATAATCGCTTTTCTCCAAACGTTTGGGACTTCTCCCGTTTCGATACATAAATTTATTAATTCGTACAACCTGTGAGGTATGTACTCGTCACCGTATTTAAGCATTTCAGCGCTAATATTGTCTATACCCGCAGCCTTACCGTTTTTCAAGTTCTTAATTATATCTCTGACTACAAAAATTCCCTGTCCCAATTCAGAATCATAAATCTTTTCGAAAATTCGCCGTTGTGAGTAAAACTTGTATTTCTTTTGGAAATTTCACGGTTCCAAGCCAGATTTATATGTAATTTTCCTCAAAAATTCCTCACGCAAATCAGAATCATAATTGTTTTCGAAAATTCGCTTTTTCAATCCAATATACTAATTATTTCGAAAAATATACTGTTCCAAGTGAAAATAATAATTTTTTCGGAAAATTCTTTGTTCCAAGTCTGAATTATAATTTGTTTGAATTCACTTATCCACTCAGAATTAGAAATATATAGCTTTGGATAATTTTTTGTTCCAACTCAAAATGATAATTTTTTCTCGAAAATTCACTGTTCCGAACCAGAATTTCCCTTTATTATTCTTTTTTGATATCAAATCATAATTCCCTTAAAAAACCGCTGAATCAAGGATAAGAAGATAATTATTTTCGAAAAATGCCTATTCCAAGTCAGAACTATAATGATTCTTCTAGAATCATCAGACCGGAAATCTGAAAGACCTGGTGTTCGAATCCCATAGGAGCTAGAGAGATTTTTTCCACAACTTATAAAATGAACAATCAATATTCAAAAAATATTGATTTTAGACTTAGTATACAAAAAACATTATCATCATATTATTCTTCTAAAGGATTCCTTGTTCCAAGTCAAAATTGTAATTCTTTTGGAAAATTCACTGTTCCAAGTCAGAATTATGATTCTTCTCGAAAATTTCGTTACTCGAATTATATATCATTTTTTTTAAAATAATTCTGTGTTCCAATGAAGAATTACATATAATTATTTTTTCGGAAAATGTTGCGTTCAAAATCAAAATTATAATTTTTCTTAAAAACGTATTGCTCTAAGTTAGATATATTAATAAATCTTTTAGAAGATTCCATTTTTAATTCAGAATAACAGATATCTCTCCAAAAGTTGTAAGTAGCGTCACTTATATTATCGTCATTATCGACAATAAAGTCTTTTTCATTGTCCGTTTTCTTGACTGAACAAACTGAAAGTAATGAAATATCAAAACACTTTTGATATTCATTTGAGTACAATCGAATCAAAAATCTCGGCCACTGAACCAAATTTCCAGTCATTTCCCGATTTTCACCCGGTGAACAAAATTCCTGGCCTTTTTCTGGTTTCTCAGTCAGATAGACACCCTGATATACAATTTCGTGGAGAAATTAAATTACTCTTTAGTGTTACCTTCGTTTATTTAGATTTTTTTGAACTTCCAGGTTTATATATTTTTTGTATCAATTTTGTAAATTTTTTTGTGATTTCGCTCCCATTTTAAGTCGACTTTGTTCAAAATCTCTAAACTCATAAATATACCAAATCAACTAGTCACTCTTGAAGATTAAATAATCGAAACTCTGCCCCAATCGCGACTTTATTTATCTATTTTTTTCTGTTATCAAAGAAGGCCAAAATGGCTGGTATCCGTATCGGTGTAGATCGTGTTCGAGCATTTACGGGCGTGGTTGTACACAGGGGTCGATGAATGTTTAACAAGGCAGGCGTTGGGGTCGGTTGGTAGGTAGATCGAAGCGATTCAAACGACGGATTCGAATGTTTGACAGTTTAAAAGCCAAGAAGCGGCAGCAGAAGAGCGAAAGGGATAGAAGAGTGAATTGGGGGAGGGTGAGAGTGATAGGGGTGGAAGGAGTGAAAGAGATTGTAGAGTCTGTATAGATGGATCAAGAGAGAGAGAGAGAGTCGACAATGCAAGCTGGGTGAGGGAGTGCGACTCCAGGGTGGTTGTACATTATGTACAGGACAGGGCTAAGCTGTTAGATATCTGAATTATTAAGGGCGAGTTATCTCATCTGTACCTACAGTCGTCTCGTTACTCTAAACGGCAATATGTTACAGCTGCTTCATAAACAAAAATTCACTTTAAACTCCCATTTTCATTTCAAATTATTGAATTTCTGATCGAGGCAATTCAATCCCTTAAATGGCTTAAATCAAGCTCTTAAAGCAATCTCTCATTTAAAGAGATTTTTTGAATAAAATTTATAAAGGAAAATGATCAAGAAGCCTTTTTGGCAGGTCTATGTGGCCGTACATAAATAACGAAAAGATTCTTCTTTGAAATCTAGAACCAGCCCCCCCCCCCTGTTGAGGTCTGTAAGTTTCAGCCGCCCCACCCCTAAAAAAAACTCTAACTTATGTAATTTTTGCCGATGAGTGAGATATAAGACAGCAATAACAAAAAAACCATGTAAAAAAAATTATTGACCCCCTCCCCGCCCCAAGACTTTACGTAATCTAGGACCTGGATCAAAGAACCGGTCATAAATTGCTGGCGCCCAGAGTGAAAAGACCCCTTACCGCTTATATTTAGACGGACTTTAGCCCCCCCCCCCCACACACACCACACTAGGCGCCAAAAAGCTATAACTGGTTCTTAGATCCGGGCCCTCAATTTATACACGGCTCCATTATATGTGTGGAAATCAAAAAGTTAACAAATCATCTCCCTGGAATATTATACGCTTGCGTCTTAAGAAATAATGTTCTTAGTTACAGATGCGTTTTCTCTACAATAATAACGTAACATGCCCCTGACAATCTCTTTCAAAATGCATGGCCGTTATATCTTTTCAAAGAAAGCTTATGATCTAATTGTTAAATATGCGTATTGTTCAGAAATAAAAGCAGAATTACAAAATAAATTGTTTTCTTGTTTTCAATTATAGTTTCAGAGTTATAATCACTCTTTGAATGTCCCCGAGTTTTTATATGTCATCCAGTAACAGAACAGCTTTTCAATAATCGTATGGCTTAAAAGTTTAATTTCCACATTCAAGGCAATAAAAAATTGGAGATTATTGGATATACTTCGAGACGTAAAAATTTAAATACATTTTTAAAGTATCTTTATTTTACCAGAATAATCGATTTATAAGCCTGAAAAACGTCATACGACATCATCATCAACACCATCCGATAGCAGTTTTATTATTAAGAGAAGCAACTTTTGAAGGTGACTTTATGAAGAATATATTTTAAAAAACATTTACTTCCTACCTATAAAAAACTTGATTGATAGGTTAATACAAACTAAAGATATTCTTTCGAATGATTGACATCTGGTATTACAAAAGCTATTTGCAATAAATGAAGTTAGTTCAAAAACGAAAAATGATGATTATAACCCTTATTTTTTAATTTGAAAATGATTTGAAAAAAAGTAAAGGTAACATTATAGTTTTATTATAAGGTTTTGCATCATCAAAATGATTTTAAACGTATACTCTTAATAAATGAACATAAAAATATGAAAATATTTTATGTTTTATTGACATTGATCTACATAGTTAACTTTCAATCCAAAAATATTACGAAAATATGAACTATTAGGATAAACAGGACCTGTGGAATTCCATGAAATCGAATGATATTTCGTGAAATACAGGAAATATTATTAAAATATCTCGAGATTCTTTAAAAATCCTTAATATCATTGAAATTCTCAGAGAACTGATAAAATCTGTTTGAATCCTTTAAAAATCACTTGAAATATTTTTAAATATCGTGAAAACTTATAAAAAGTGCTACGAAATCGCTCCGTATTTTCCAAAATTCTAGAAATTTCTTCAAGCCCGCATGAAATTGTTTTTAAATACCTTAAAATCATTAAGTCTTTTGAAAAATCTTCGGGGCCTTTTAAAAAACCCTAAAATATTTTAAATTCTTCGAAATCTTTTGAAATTCCTTTACATTTTTCAAAGCTTCTAAAACATCCTTGGAACCTTTAAAAATGCCGTAAAATTGATTAAAGTTCTATCATTTTATTGGAATCTATTGAAAATTTCTCATAAATTTTGGAAATACCCTGAAACATTTCAAATCCCTTGAAATCTCTTTAATATATTCAAATTCATTGAAAATTCCTGGAAATCTTTTGAAATACCATGAAATATTTAAAATCCTCTTTAATCTTTTGAAATTTTTTTAAGTCCTTGATGATATTCCTTGAATGCCCTTGAAATATTTGAAGTCGTATGAAATCCTTTGGGATCCTGGGAGATTCGCTGAAACACCTTTTTGAGTGCTTTTAAAATACTTTAAAATAAATGAAATCTTTAAAAATATCAAACAATCTTATAAATCCTTTATAAAATCCTTCCAGATATTCCGAAATTCCAGAAAATTCATTAAAAATGCATGAAATTTTTAAAATCCTGGAAAAACCTTTACTTCTTGTAAAATTCTTTGAAATTGAAAGAAATATGAAATGTTTTTAAATTTTGTATATCTATCAAAATTCTATACAAATCTTTTGCAATTTTGTGTAGAATCCTGGATTCATTAAAAATGCCCTAGAACCTTTTAAATCTTGTGAAATTCTTGTAAAGTATGGGAAATATTTTGTAATCCTATCTTTCAAATTTCTCAAAATTCCTTGGAATCTCAGAAATAATATTAAATTCCAGTCCGCTTCTGTAAATATTATAGCTTGAGCGTCAGGGGGGCCCATCGGGGCTCCCCGCCCGCCTAAAAACTAAAACGGTGCGAAAAAATCAATAAAATAGAAATTTTATTCCGGTAATTATAAAGTATCGTAAATATTTTATATTCAAAGATTGTCATTGAATACAAACAAATTATCATGAGAAAATAATAACTTTTTACACTTATTGTACATTGATATAAATAGAAAAAGATGTTTTATATTGATCTAAAAAACTGTTTCCCGTTCAATTCAAAATCGAATAATTCCAACTTGTTAATTTTCATTCATATATTATACTCTCATAAGATTTTGTTTTTTGGAACTTCATACGTTACAAGAACTCACAACGTTAATCAGGTAGAGATCAGGGGGTTAAGGCGCATAGGTCAGGGGTCAAAGGGTAGATTTGAGAGGAAAAAGGTGGATGGTAATTGGCTAAAGGGTAATAGTAGGGGTTGAAGGTCGTAGGTCGAGTAAAGGGTGAAAATTGAAGGGTCAGAGGTCTCGGGTGAAAGTTCTGACTGTAACGCGTTACTTTAGAATAGTGTTAATAATTACTATTGATTACGAAATTTGGACGAATCGATTTTCAATTTCACTTTATGTATTAGAATGAGAATTTGAAAGCTGAGGTTCATGTAGACCGCGTATTTAAAGTATTTAACAGATATATCCTCAGAGAATGTCGCCATCGGTTGTCTCGCCCTCGAGTCGCTTCAGCACTATCGAAAGCCATGCTATGAAAGAACAGGGTCCTTTTTAATCTAAATGACGTGTTTTCGTCCTCTCTTATCTTGAAGAGTCTCCATACGTATGGCTCCCAATACGTCTGCCGATAGCACTGTGTGCCATGACGCGGCTAAACCACTATTAACATTCCAAGCGCATTCTCTACCTTCATCAGTTTTTACTTTCCTTTTCAAAACCATACAATCGAATAATCTTAAAATGCAAAAAAAACGAGAGGTTCATTTTCATATTCCTGTATGAGTATAATCAAGGAAAGAATTCCAGCATCTTTAATTTTAGGAATCGAACCAGCTATGACTTCTTCAATTGACCAATTGCTGTATATATCATGGTGCACATTTAATATTATTTTATACTAGCAATCATGATTCGCATGCCATGCGTGCAATATGTTCCTTATTATCATCAAAATTCTGAATAATAATGTTTCAGAATGGCCTCTAGAAACAAAAACACGTTTCTTGTCATTTCTCGGTTATCCAACATTTTTCCAAGTCATAAAAATTAAAAAATTAAACTTTAATACTTGTAAAAATATCCAATTTGAATACTGATTACTTAACTACAAAAATCGAAGCATTCAAAACATAAGAAGTCTTCTAAATTTGAAATGTTTACAATTATTATAAAATAATTTATAATCCATCAATTCATCAAACAATTTTAACAGGCTTTTTTCTTGTCTAAAAAAAGCTTAGGTTATTTCCTTTAAATACCTTCAGGTTAAAAAATGATTATAATATTATTTATTCGTTAAAATTAGCGTTCATAAGCGGACTGGGATTCGCCAACCAACCCGATAAGAGTCTTGAAGACCGGCCCTAAAAGCCGCTCTATCCAATTCTTCAAAAAGAGTTTAAAAGACTTGAAAGACTTTCAGGAATTTAAAAGGATTTAAAGGATTTCAACAGCTTTTAAGGAAATTCATAAAATTTTTAAGGATTCTGATTATTTTAAGGTATGCCCAAAGCTTTTGAACGTTTTAAGGAATTTTAAAAGATTTCAAAGATTTTACGTTCGTCCAATTATTCGTCCCCAGAATTAATTGAGAAATTTATATTATTGTTAAGATTTTTAGCTTTTATCAGAGATTACAGCAAAATTCATAGGATTTCAAAGAATTTTCTGAACTTTCTGAAGATTGTGAAAGATTGCATAGGATTTAAAAGGACTTAGGTTATTTTTAATGATTTCAAGGGACTTCTGAAATTCTAAAGATTTCAAAGGATTTTCATGCGATTATTTTAAATGATTTTTAACGGAGTTCAATAGATATAAAAAATTCTGAACGTTTTATAATATTTCTACAAATGGAAAAGAATTCTACAGGAATTAAGGGATCTCGAAGGTTTTGAAAAATTTGAAAATAATTTCAAATTTTTCGGTTAACATGTGGTTACGAAGAATTTCCTTCATTATCAAAAAATTGGAAAGAATTTCATAGAATTGACAAGATTTTAGGATATTCAAAAAGATTCGGAGGGATTTAAGAGGATTTCCAGGATTTGTACCTGTCGCAAAGGATTTTTAAAGGCATTTTATACAATTTTCGAGGATTTTAGTAATTCTAAGGGATTTTAAAGACTCGCAATAAGGTATTTTAGCCAATTTCCCAGGAACTCAAAGGATATCATATAGGTCTCCAAATATTTCAGGAGATTGCAAGGAATACCATCATATTTCATGTAATTCCGCGGGATTTCAACGGATTTTATAATATTTGGATAGATATAAAAAATGTGTGTTCACAAGAATTGAGGGGTTTCAAAGGATTTGTAATATTTGAGGTTATTTCTAAAGATTTCAAGGAATTTTTAATGGATTAAAAAAATTTGAAGTAATTTACAAGAATGTTAATGATGTTAATGATTTCCTTTTATTTATATCGATGTGTCCTTCTCAACATCACGCCAATTTTATTCTTGTATCTATTAAGACTGAAGAAAAACGTATTACGTAATATATAATTTTAACGGATTTAATCAGATTTCCGAAGATTTCAATGATTTTAAGGGGTTTCAAAAGCTATCAAGGTATTTCAATACATTGTTCTGGATCTTAGGAAATATCATCAGATTTCATGAAATTTCATGGGATATTTTAAGGGATTTTATTGAATTTTAACGGATTGTGAAGATTTGAAGGGCTTTTAATAGTATTTCCAAGATTTGAGGGGATTTTAATTTTTTCAAAATTCATTGACTATATGCTATTAATTGATATTAAAAGAGTCATTAATCGTTAAAGACGATAGTATCTGCATAAAATCTACCGTATGCTTGTTTCTATATAGTGAAATTAAAAAATTGGAAAACTTCGAAATTGATGAAGTGCAAATTCAATCATTCTAAAAAAGCATTCAGAATTGTACATTTGATATTAGTTTTATCTGGTTAAGAAAACTAACACAATAAACTAAACATTAGAAAATTAGTAAAGTTTCTGATTGAGCTCTAAAAATTAAAAAACATTCAGACAAATATTTGCGAATTTTAACTTTTGAAGCTAAAAAACTTAAGTTTCAAGACCTTAAAAATTGAATTGAAAACTATAATTTTAAATTAAAATTATAGACATTTTTAAGACGATAATAATTATTAAGAGGTATCTTATCATGCAGTATCAAATGATATTCTAAGTAATTGGATAGATTTTATTATTAAGAAAATTAGATTTCTGTATAGTAAGCTTCGAAAATAATGAATTCACGCCTAATTGAACCGTTAAAAATTAAACAATCCTGAACTCCGTTTAAGATTGAAGTATTCTCAAATTAGAATCGTGAAACTAAGTCGTCAAAATGAAAATTTTTCCAATTGAACATCACGAAAATGTAGGGTTTTTATCTTACCTCCATTTCGTTCGTCTGTTTTGAAACCAGGTTTTGACTTGGGCATCCGTCATTTTTAGAGATTTGGCGAGGGCTGCCCTTTCTGCCGAGGCTAAATATTTTTGCTTGTGGAAGCGCTTCTCCAGTTCAGCGATTTGTAACCTGGTGAAACTTGTTCTTGGCTTCTTCCGTTTTGGAGGTGTCCTGTTCTGATAGGGGTGACCGATTCGCCTTGGAAATGCTCCAGCCACTGCAAACCGAGAAAGGATTTCTTTAAATCTCTCTTTCACACTTTTCTATAGCTTTCATAAAATGTTTTCCAAGTTTATTAACTTAAATTAGATTACCTATCTTACAAAAATAACATAGATTTTCAATGAAGGTTTTCTATGTGAAAATGTACACGACCAAGGACAGATAAAAATAGAACAAAATACTCTGCAGAAATTGATGGAACAGTAAAATTATTGCAGACCAAGGAAAAAAGGTTTAGTTTCATTTTTCCTGACGCAAATAATTTTACCTGACCTTAATCTTCAAACATGTCGGAACTCATTTGTTTATACATTCTGAAGAAACTAAAAGAGTGACAATATTGGGAGCACGTCTAATATAAAATGAGAGTACAAATTGAAAAAAGTCAGGTCAAACGAAAAACAGTAAAGTGCTTGAGTAGATACTAACCTACTTTTTTGCAGTAAAATCAATTCAGCGGATAACTATCATTTCTAAAAATGGATATTTTTCACATGAAATATAATTAGAGTCAACCTGAAGCTTACACGTGTTTTTTCCCTATTTCTAAAAATTGTTAAGGGAGCTTCTATTAATTACATAAGACTTTTTCAGAGGTCCGGGGATTCTAAAGCATTTCTCATTTAAGTTTTCTCTTGCTATTTTTTTTAAATATGCAAATTATTACATGTTTTTGCTGCTGAGAATAACTTTTTATACTATTATACGCAATATATCATGATTTGTGTGGAAATTTCAATAAATCGTTTTGTATCTATGAATATCGTACATAATCTCTTGAAATCGCTTTAAAACGATTGAGCTCCCTGGGAATCCACTAAAACCCTTCAAAAACTGTGAAAATCCTTGAGATCGCTTGAAATCGTTAAGAGCCCATGAAAATCCCTAATTGTTCTTCAAAATCTTCTAAAATCTCGAAAAATCGATTTAAATCATTGGCATTTCGTGGAATATTTCAAAATCTTACGAGATCTCTTGAAATGTTTCAAATCACTTCAAAATTCATTGAAATAATTAAAATCATTGGGAATCTTTTCGAATTTCTTGGAATCCCTTATAATATATTCAAATCCAGTACAATTTTTTACATATCATTAAAGTTTCTCGAAATATCTTCAAATTATTTATAATATACGGAAACCCTTTGAAATTCCATCAAATCTTTTGAAATCTTACGCAATCCTCTAAAATCCGTACACATACTTTGGAATCTATTGAAATCGCTTGAAATCCTTTGAAATCGAGTAAAGTCATCGAAACCCCATTGAATATTATAAAATCGTATGAAATCTTTGCAAATAAATCGTTTGAAGTTTTATGAAATCTCTTTAGATCCCTTCAAATCTTTAAAATCTCGTTAAAATCCCCTGATATCCTTCAAAATTTGTGTCCCGTGATTTATTTTGAAATATTCCAAAATCTCTTAAAATCCCTTGACATTCGTGGGAAACGTTCTCAATTCCTGAAAAACCTTTGCTATCTCTTGGAATAATTTGAAATAGAATAAAATTTCTGCAAATCTGACTAAGCTTCTAAAATTCTTTTAAAATCTTGTAAAATCTGTACTAATAAATAAAAGTTTTGTAATCCCTTGAGATCTTGTGGAATTCCTTGAGGTTTCATGAAATGCCTAGAAAGCTTTGTAAATCTTGCTGAATACTTAAGAAATTCTGTAATACTTTGTAATAGTTTGTTGCCGTTTGCAATACCTCAAAATTCTTTATAATCTTTTGAAATACTTTCATATCATTGGAAATCATTCAAGTGTTTTGAAATCCCTTGAAATATCATTACGGTGAAAATACTTTATATATTTTTTGTTCATTGAACGAAAGATATAAAATCCTACGTAAGAAGGATCATTAAGGAATGTCATACAAATCATATGAATCCTTACAACAGGGAAGGGGACTAAAATTTGTAAAATCATTTTTACGTCATTACCTTCTCAGCATAAATCACCCACCTATTGAGACTCTCGGTTTCCTTTCTCATGTCCTTATCGCCCCCCCCCCCCCCAGTAACAGGAGTTTTGGTGGGACTGAAGTTACAGCTTGACTCCACCATAAGACAAATCACTGCTTAATTCGGACATGATTTCGACTCGCAAAACAAATCTCGCGCATACAGGTGATAGTTGGGAGTACAATCTAAACATGAATAATACAAACAACAAAGTAGCCTCGGAATGGACTGAAACTCGGATTGACCAAAGGCATGCACACGGTAAGCGTAAAGGTCTTGTTTCGGGCGATGAATGGAGACTGGGTGTTTGGAATGCTAGAGGAGTGAATGATCTTAAGATAAGAGAACTACGAGAAACTATGCACGTAAGGAAACTAGACATTCTTTGTGTACCTGAGACAAAGAAAAAGGGTTGCGAATTTAGAAAAATAGGAAATGGTGTGTTGAAACGCGGTTGTGAAATATGGTCAGGAGTAGATAGCGAATCACATCGTAGTCAAGGGGTCGGTTTAATTATGAGTGAAAAAGCAAGTCATCATCTTATAGAGCATAATTTTGTATCACCCAGATTGCTGTGGGCTAGAATGAAGGTAGGAATCAGAAGATTATTTATCGTAGCGTGCTACGCACCAGTTGATAGCGATTCGAGGGAAGTTAAGGACGCCTTCTGGGACACTCTAAATGATACAATAAGTATTTGCGATCAAGGTGAAAGAATAATTCTGCTAGGAGATATGAACGGATGGGTCGGTGTCCAACGTCAGGATACAGATACAGAAAGGGTGCTAGGTAATTTTGGAGATCCAACAAGAAAAAATTATAACGGGGAAAAGCTAGTTAGTTTATGCTTAGAAAAGGGCCTATTTATTACGAATACTTGGTTTAGACATAAAATGATCCACATGTATACCTGGCGTAAAGGAAATAGCCACAGCATAATTGACTTTGTTATTGCGGATGAAAGATTAAGAGAACTAGTTAAAGATACAAGAGTCATGAGGGGTTCCGAATGCAATTCTGATCATTACCTTTTAGTCTGCAAAATAAACTTAGGGCGGGGATGGAGAACAAAGAAAACAAAGAAAACGAAACAAACACGAATAAAAATAGAAAATTTACAGAGACAAGAAGTGCAAACAGAGTTTAAAAAGAGGTTAACTGAAAGCATAGATAGGGCAACGTGGGAAGCGCTTATAAGCAATAAAGATATAGCGGGCGCGTGGACTTTATTACGGGATGTCATTGTCAAAACTGCGACCGAGGTATGTGGTACAGCGGTTGTAGGAAGAAAGTCTGGCGATGCGTGGTGGAACGATGAAATTGCGGCAGCCCAAAAAGAAAAGAAAGAAGCGCACAATAAAACGCTGAACATGACAGGTCTTAGCGATGAGGAGAGAACTAGACTTAAAAATGATTACAGACACAAAAATAGGAAAGTTAAACGACTAGTCAAAGAGAGTAAAGAGAAAATCAGAACAGAAGAAGAGAATAAAATAATAAACTGCTTTGAAGGAATTATGAAACTATTATATAAACAGTTGAAGGAAAGTAAAAGTACAGAGTTTGCTAGCATGAGAAACAGCAAAGGCGAAATGCTATATGATATAGACGGAATAGTAGACGCTTTGAAAGAGTCTTTCAAAGAACTATTGGGAGGTGAAAATATCGGACAACAAAACTGCGACATAGAAGATAATGCATTAGAAAACCCAATTGAAAAAGTCTGTGTCACTGAGGTCAGAGATATAATTAAGAACTTGAAAAACGGTAAGGCTGCGGGTATAGACAATATTAGCGCTGAAATGCTTAAATACGGTGGCGAGTACATACCTCACAGGTTGTGCGAATTAATAAATTTATGTATCGAAACGGGAGAAGTCCCAGACGATTGGAGAAAAGCGATTATCGTACCAATATACAAAAGAAAAGGAGATAAAAGCAACTGCAGTAATTACAGAGGTATCAGCCTACTAAGTACCGTAAGTAAAATATACTCAAAAATACTTATCCGTAGGGTAATGAAAATTACAGAAGAGAAAATATGGGAAGTCCAAAGTGGATTTATGCCAGGAAGATCATGTACGGATCAGATATTTAGCCTAAGACAGGTCGCAGAAAAAAGTTTGAGAGTAGGAAAGAAAGTCTTCTGTGCATTTATCGATCTAGAAAAAGCATTCGACACGGTAAATAGAAGTAAACTTTGGAAAGTCCTTAAAGAGTATGGAGTGAATGGAGGGCTCCTACAAGCAATAAAAACAATATATACAGGTAGTAAAGCGAGTGTAAGGGTAAATGGGAAAAAGAGTGAAT
>CAKNXH010001155.1:0-10465 GCA_932178445.1 Andricus quercusramuli | reverse complement strand
GTCACGCCTACCCCGGAAGGGAAAAGGCTTAATGGTATAATAATAATGGACGGTCCCTAAAAAAGACCAAAAATATTAGGTACATATATAAATATTCTATGAAAAAGAATATCTTTTTACCAAGAACAGAAGGCGACACTAGAGTGCGGTAATTCTGATAGTGAGTCAGTTAGGTTGACATATATCACGCAAATTATAGCACACGTAGGTATATTCTCATTTATAGAAGCAGATTTGTAATTTGGTTCAGGATTGCGGCTGAAAATAGCCGAAATTAAATTCAACAGATTTGGATAGTCGCTTGTAGATGTGAATTTTGAGGGAAGATTTCAGCGGAAGAAAATTTGACAGATAACTGAACGAATTGTGCGTTCAAAACCGGGAAGGCCGTTAAAGTATTAACGCTCGCTCGGCGAATATTGTTCATTACATCCGTCTCTCTTACTCCATATCCCTCTTAAGTCAACCTCCCTTTGCTCTTTGAACCCCTTACCATACCTTTTTGAAACCAGGCTCACACTTTAACTATAGGTGCATCTCTCTCTCTCTCTCTGTATCTTTCCCCTCTCCCTACCTTGAACCCTTTCAGACTGCGTAGCTTTTGCATCACTCTCTCTTATTAGGACGATAATCGTGTGCCAGCTATTACATCCGTTAAATTATCATGCTCATGATGCCATTTTGTCGGGCCCTCTCTCTTCTTCTCATAATTTACTCGTAATGACTTTCGCATTTAGGAGCTCGTAAGCACCCGATAAAACGAAAGTGTTCAAATGAAGGTACAGCATAGATTAAAATTCTCAAGAAGTAATTGAATATCAACCAATTTCTGTGATAAAGCATATTACTGAAAAATGCGAAAGTAAGAAAGATACCATGAAGAAAGTTAAATCTGGGGTCCTCTACGAAAAAAAAATATTTTCTGAAATCCCTTCAATTTATTAAAATCTATTTTAAGTTCATTGGTATCTTTTAAAACATCCTAAGACCATTGAAATTCCTTAAAATCCGTTTAATATAGTGAAATCCACAGAAAATTTCATGAAATCTTTTAAAAACCCTAAAACCTTGGAATTTTTTTGAATCCCTTCAATTTATTGAAATCCACTAGAAATTCCTTGCAATCTTTCAAAACACACTAAAATATTTCAAATATTACACACACATCAAAAAGAAAAATAAATTTAAAAAATTTCTGCCATAAAGACAAGGGGTGTGCAAAATTAGTGCGGGTACGGTCGGGTTCAAGGGCGAGTCCCCAAATCTGCCCACAGCCCCACAAATCCGCACACAATCCGCCAACTAGCATTCGACTTAAAAAGACCTGAATACGCTTTGTAAGTATAACATTGTACGAAATGAAAGCATTTTTTAGTTCTAATAGCAGGTAAAAATTTTTCGATTAAACTACATACTAATTTCCAGTTATGTTTTTTTTTCAATCAAGCCGTATAGATAGGATTTGCACAAATTTAACACACGTTGATAATAACTTGAGCTCATAAAAAATTTCATAATTCGGTGAGATCAAATAAATTTGATTATTTGTTTGCATTTTTGTGCACAAATTCAATTAATGTTGGTTAAATGCAGGTTTGTGGGACTGTACGGAAGATAAGACTCTGCCATATTTTATTTTATTAACATACTTTATGTCTGTGAAATTATTTTTTTAAATTCTCTGACTTTCGCATCACTTTTTTCTTATTCCAATTTTTTAAACAAACGAGATCAAGTTCAGCAAAAAAAAATATTTTCTTGAGGTATATGCATATATACCTAATGTATACGAATTTTACTGATCTCTATAAATTAACGATTATATTACTACGGTTGACTTGAGTCGCAGTGCCCAGTTTTCATCAACTTCAATCGCTGAAAATAACGATTAATAGAATTTTAATATTTTCAATTCATTCTCAGTGGAGTTTCACTGTACGAAATCTGGAAAAATGAGTCACTTATTTAAATTTAGAGTGTAGATTTCTTTGATTTCCCAGGACTCAATAAATGTACAATTTTACAACTGTCGAGATATGAGATGTGAAGCAAATAGATTATAAATTTTCATAAATGGAAATTAGTGAAAATTCAATGAAATTTGAGCCGATATTTTTATTTATATTCTTTCATTCCCAGACCCTATTTCCCCTGATTCACAGTGGACCTTTGATATTTGAAATCTTTAAAATTGAGTAACTGATTTTCAGTGAAAATCTAATTCTAAAAAGTTAGAAACCAAAATTTTGTAAGTAAAGAAGGTTTCAATTTTTAATTTGTATATAGTCCCATAACGTTACTAATAAAATCATATTATAATAGGTACCGAGGAATCAATGAAGAAGGACTAGAATTTCAGTAAATATTCTTTGATTCCAAGACAGTACTTTCCCTGATCCACAGTGGACCTTTACTGATTGAAATCTTTAAAATGAGTAACTGATTTTCAGAGAAAATCTAATTTAAAAAAGTTAGAAAGCTCTTCAACTCTCGTTGATGCGAAATCCAAAATTTTGTAAATTGAAGAAAGTTTCGATTTTCAATTTGTGTATCGTACCATAATATAACTAATGAAATTATATTATAATAGGCACTGAGGAATCAATGAAAAACGACTAGAATTTCAGTAAATATTCTTTGAATCCCAGACCCTATTTTCCCTGATTCACAGTGGACCTTTACTAATTGAAATCCTTAGAATTGAGTAACTGATATTCAGTGAAAATATAATTTGAAAAAGTTAGAAAGCGTGACATGAGTTACTTTTCCTCAAATCGGAGGTCATTTTATGAAAATTTACTTAAGTTCAAACAATGGAATTTTCAGTTACCATTAACTGCAAATTTGTTTTCATTACTGGAAATTCTGTTAGAAAAATTATATTCAATTAATAGTGAAATATATTCCACAAGCTTTTATATTAAAATATATTGTTTTCAAACCATTTTGAATTTCTGCGACTTTAGTTTGTGAAGTTTATATTGTGACAAAAACCAGAAAGAATTGATTGAATATAAGGGTAATTTGTGGAAAAACAGATTCCATGAACTTGAAGAAAAATATATTATTATTCTTTTAGAAGTTGTTCATGCAGTTTGAATTGAAAACTCTTGTATAAAGGAAAAGATTAATACTTTTATAACAAAAATCATTAGCACATACTAGGATAAATTAATAATTAAGAGTGGCATTGTTTATCAAAACATTTTATGGAAATCAAATTTTTATTTTTTCATTACAGCACATGAACGCTACTGATTTGGGTAAGAGAATTGTATAAAAATGATAAAAAAGCAAACGTTTTCAAGATATAAAAATTAGAAATTAGGCTTCTTCACTTTAAAATATTATTAATCTCATGCTTTCCAAAATTTGAATTAAGTAAAGATATTGCAACTCTGCGTGAACGGCAAAAAGTTGACCTAACGTTTTTTCTTTGTTGTTACTAGAATAATTGTATTGTATTCAATGTTGAGCATTTTACGCGTAACTATTTCAAGTATTCTTCATTATCTAGAGAGAATTTTTGGATGGTAAATATTCTTTTATTGAATACCATTGTTGTTTCCCTGACATAAAATTAAAAGAATATTTACTATCCCAAAATTCTCTATAGACAATGAAGAATACTTAAAATTGTTAACCCAAAAAATGCTCAACATAAAATTCAACATAATTTTTCCGAGTTAAGGCAAGATTTTTTGATTTAAGTAAAAATTTTCTCAATTGTAGATTCACTTATGAAATTTATGGTATCTACTGTGAATAATCAAGATTTTGTAGAATATTTGTAATAAATTACAACAATTTTCAGTTTGTTGAAAATTTATTCTAAAATTTCACAAATTCACATTTTCAATGTAAAAAAATGATTCTGGGTTCCGCACAGTGGTCGCATTTTAGTACCACTACAAACTATATTTCTGGGTCTTAATTCAATACCTGAAATTTGCCCTGAAATAATAATTTTTTTACAGTGAAATACGTATTCACGTGAGTCACATTTCGTGTTGGCACGTTTCAGAAGAGTCACAAAGTTTCGTGTTGTCTCTGGGAACTAGGCAACTAGGGGATGGTCGATTTCACTACGTGCGTGTCTGATGACAATAGTTTGAGGAAAACTTATGCAGCCTGGACAAAGTGATTCTGGGTTGAACTGTCTGGAGGGATCGTTATCTCATTGCGTCAGTAAACGTCTTCGTAAAGTGGCAGAACCCGTCGTTCTTGCGGTTTAACATTTACCTTGGCACAACCTCAAAACCTAAACACTAGGTGTTTCAATATCAGGATTATCAAGCACCGAGTGATTTATTCTAATGAATAATCCTCCTTCGAAATAAAGCATTTACGTAAGTCTCGATTTCATCACTCCAAGTAATTTCACTGGCATGAAGCAAATATTTTTTCCAATTTGAAGGAAATACTTAAGAATTATCTTTTAATATTTCAATCTTCTCTTATTAGACAATCCTTCAATCCTTCTGCCATTATCATCTTGCAATTATATGTTATGTTCTTTCAAAGTACTCTTGTATATTGGAGAATAGAAACAGGTAGTTTGTGCCTCTGGCTAATTTGTCTTCGGCTTGTTAAACCTGTCACTTTGAGCGAAGTTTCGTTTCGGTCTTCGTACTATGATTTACATAAATTTGTAAGTTGGACAAGTTTACGAAGGTACTTATAATAACCCTTCAAGCAGAGGAATCCTAAAAGCTTTCTTTACTCAAATTTAAATGAGCCAAACGATGGTGGCTTCCGTTTAAAACACCACTTAGGTTGTTAAGAAAATGAGAACAGTTTTACAAATTTCCTTTAAAAGTTCCCTTGTAAAAAAAATGGATGTTTAACCGCACGAAGGAATCTTTTCGAGAAGATGAATGTCAAAACCCTCATATTTTTCACCATGATGAAGTCTTTCTGCAGCAATTAAATTAAATTTTAATCAGGTAATCTACATCCTAATATAAATACCTTATTCTAAAATTATTGAGCTTCCTAAAATTCGACCTACCCTTATTTTCAAAGGAATCTTACATTTATCAGATAATTTAAACTAAACGACTAACAGTATTGCCAAAACTATATTTTTCACACAATCATCATGTAAACTGATGCTAAACTCTTGCTTTAATTATACTCCATCTACCCCTTTCGCGCCGACACTTCAAGTCCAACAAACTTTTGCTTCAGGGCATCTTTAGAATGAGACCAAAGATGGAAGTAGAACTGTTAATAAAACAGAAGACCTGGTAAAAGGGGGAGATTATAGATCGGTTGGCAAGGAATGTAGACTTTACAGTCCATACTGAATTCGACGAATGTCACCCTCAAGAACAATAGCGATTCGTATTTACGTGCGATTAAGTAACTATGTGGGGGTGCTCGTAAAAGCAAGATGGCGTTCAGGCCGCAAAATGGCTGACATAAATAAACGAGCCGAGCCACGAGAGCCCTGGGCTTTAATGTCCAGACGCTGAAGTTTTGTCCCAAGTTTTGTTATCTCTCTTTATGATTCTCATCCTCCCATCTTTAAGATCAAAAACTTGTTTCGACACAAACTTTGGCGTCTCAATCTGGACGTTAGGAGAGTTATGGAGAAGGTGTTTTGAAGAAGGTGATTGAAAAGATGTATTGGTACTCGGAAGATTTTGTATCAGTTTGGTAGCACTTGGCACCACAATATTTTCTGAAGTCATTTTAATAATTTGACAGAATCCCAATTTTTAACCATTTCTTGAAACGGATGAGACTTAAAAATATTGCATTCATGAGCCAGTGAAGATGGTACATATTAAACCTCCCCTTAATAACAGGGAAGCGAGGTTGACAGTTGACTTTCCTGGTGTTACCTGGTCTACAAATGCAGTTATGATTATCAGCTTTCATCATCTCTGACCCACTGAGCTTGAAACATAACCTTTGTCGGCTCTAGGCTCTGTTCTGAGTCAAGTTAGAATCATTTGATGATGCAATACTGCAGCCGAGCTGTGACAACATTAGGGAAAGTCATTATTTCGCTCTGAGCGTTTCGTCCAGTGATGGAGTTTGTGGCCTTCAAAGTAAATTGTTTTTTGCAAGGATTCCACGACCAGATAAAGAAGAGAGAACCTGGTTTGAACACTTTAAGCCCCCTCGGAAAGATGCCTGAGACGTGATACCATGAGAGAAAATCGTTTTAGATACGATTTGCATGATGCGCATGTAAGCAAGATTTTTTATAGACATAAATGAAAATACATATGGTTGATGTGAAATGAAGATTAGTTATTGAAAATCAATGATATCCATATTTATTCCCACTAATTTGCCTATTATTTGAGTACCCTGCTTTTTCCTTGGGAATGATGCGTGACAATCTTTGGGAGATTATTAGAGTAAAACACATAGATCATGCTACTGTTAGTATACGATGTATTGTTGATGAACTTAAGCATATTAAAATGGAATACAAAAGTTTTCCTACACGGTTTTTACCTTTGAACAATGGTGACTGTGCCTTTAGCACGTTAGCCTGTCAACTGTGTAATGCTTTGATTTTATCTGGATGACAATTGCGTGCCAGTCAAGAACCGTATAGTTGACTACAGGTTAATAGAGCACAACAACTCGGGTCAATTTCTAACTAAATCATTGTAAAAATTGCCCAACTGGTGCAGAAAACAAATGCGATCATGAACCAATTATTATTCTATTTTTAAAAGAATTCTTCCCTACACTATTTACAACCTCAATCAAAATTTCTATTATACATTTTAATTAATCAGCAATTATATAAAAGTACATCTGTATGTAATTTGTATGCATCACATACAAATTGTACATATCCAAAATCTATAATTTATGAACTAGTTCACATACAAAATGATCCTACAGTCAAATCCGCATATGTGGGTATATTGGCAATCCGCCCACAATTTTAGAATGGCAAGAGTAACAGAAGGAACATAGCAGACAACTAAATGATTTTAAATGGATTCGTAGAAAACATATTCTGCTCTATCAAATTACCCTGGGCACCGCGCCCCTTCTGAGTCCGCCATCTTCTATAAGTTGCTGAGCGGCAGCCGCCGTGCAGGTTCGCGTTTCACGACGTTCACTCCCTTCCTCTATCGCCCCCCCCCCAAATACCCTCACCCCATAGCCTTTCTGAGACTTAACGGCTTCCCTTTCTCATTCCACTTTGCCGTCCCTCCCTCGAGCCCTTCTTTCTGTTTTCTTCGACATTGTAATTATTACTGACTCGCCCCTGCTCGTGCCACCGTTCCCACTACATATGGATATTGGCCTTTTACTGCAAAACATTCATTGTAAGACACACATATAGTTTTGTGTGAAAGTGAAATCCCCTTGCTGACACTTGAAGCAATTTTAGTGTTGACGATTCGAAGTTGTTTCGCGTGGATTTCTCTGTTTAGATGTGAAGGGTGTCAGATTTCTTTTTCGAGCTGAAATATAGGATTTTGGGAAAGGATGGCGGAGTGGTTATTTTGTAGGTGATACTCAATACCCATGCTAAAGTGATCATGATTTAGTTGGCAATAGTGATATAATCTCTGAAGGGTTGAAATTATACATAGGGAAAATCCGATAATTCGTTACACTTTCAAATCGTTCAAAGGGGTTGGGGTCTTTAAATATTACTTAAGCACTTTCCGTGGGGGGGGGGGGGGGTGCTGTGATTGCTTAATGTTCTTTACATCGGAGTGGGGTGCCAATTTAAATCTTTACGCAAAATTTCACATCTTTCAGTAAAGTTAGTTGTACCAAAAATTTCACTTCCACTTCCCCTTCTTCAAAATTTACATCGGCTGTCTTTTTTGGGACTACATCTTAATTGTCACAGTGATGAGGTCGTTTTGCATGATTATACTTAATTTTGGAGAAAATAAAAAAATGACTTTGTAATATTTAAAATATTACAATGTCCTTTAGTTGTTAAGGATATACTAAAGTTATCTGAGGTCCAAAAGTGATCATTGTTAATTGAAACTAATTTCAAAATAGAACTAGAAGCGAACTTCAGAAAAAAATATTTCAGATTTAAATTGTTCATTTGACAAAATTCATTTACGGTTTTATGTTTTTGCGTCCTCTCTATAGGTAGAAGTTGCTATTTTTATATTTAATCCTATTCTTGTAGGGCTCATCACTTTATTCCTTGAAAGATTCTCTACAAATCTCTTGATAGGTTTTCAAAAAGAAGATTTTATTTTAGAAAAATAATATTTATAAAAGTAAAAATGGTATAATTTTTAAACAAAATGTTAAAAATTAAAACATACCAAAGAATTTGTAGAAAATCTTGAAATAAACAATTTTAACCTGAAATATTTGTTTCTAAAGTTCACCTTCAGTTAATTTCTAAAATTCGTTACAATTAACAAAGGCAATATTATTCTCGATTGTATAAATCATTTTTGACAATATTGACTCTTGAACTTGAGATAACTTTCACCAATCAGAGACGAAAAAGGAAGGCTGACTATAATGGCCGTCTTGGCTAACTTCCGAATCTCAAATCGAAAAAGTCGAAACAATTGACAGATTTATTGTCCCGGTGTTATTGAATATAATTTTTTCCAAAAAGTACTAGTACTAAATTTGTAGTGAGCTATACAAAAATGTCTAGATTCTCAGGGTATTTTTGTATGCTTTATTGCTCATCTTTAGGTAACGCTTTTGTACTTTTTAGAAGAAATGATTTTTGGGAACAATGAAATTTATGAAAAATGAATACCTTTTTTCTTGCATCAAGCAGTGACTGTATTTGCATATTCAAAAACTTACAGATTTTATAAAGAAATAAAAAATAGGGATTTTACGGAAACTCGTAAAAGAGTATTACACCGTAAAATTGCGTTGCATTAAATTCAGAGGAATTTGTCTGAATTTAGGAAAAACTGGCCTAAAAAGACCTCACTATCTGAACTTGAGAATTGAGTCTTAAATTCAGTTCAAGAAAATACTTCAAATGCGACCAATTTTGTCTGAATCCATATACTATTTGGGTTGAATTCAATGCCAACCGTTTAAAAGTGTAAAAGTTGTAATTTTTTTTTGACTGTGGAAGTGAAATCATTTTTGTGAGCTCTTTCTGTATAATTAGAATCTTTGTTATATTTAGTTATGTTAGATCACTGAACGTGATTTTAAAACGTAAGTAAAGATTATGAATACGATATATTTTTGTGTAGGAAAACAATGACATTGTCTAGTTTTTGAAATCTCGAAATTGTGACTATTATTAATGCTTGTGTTTTATTAATGTCTATACCTATTATACCTATATTGAAATTGTATACTGATATGCACTAGGGTATTTCCTATGGGATTTAACTTTTCGCAGAACTGAGATGACAATTTCGAAAAAAATGCTCAAGGCCACTCATTTGTTAAAAAGTTTTCCCCGTGCCAACTTACGACCGCAAGTTAAACGCGATCGGGAAAGAAAAATATGAGACATGAGAACAGCTATCATTTCTCAAACTCCATAACTCGATATAAACCACCCTTCGAGTCGGGATGATACTCTCTCTCCCAGCCCCGTATCAGAGGTGGAGTGGTGGAAGCTTACATTATCGATATTACGAGGCGTCGATAAAAAATCGCATAAAATTAAACAAACCCTACGTGCTTCGGATAAAAACCATCGACATAACCTCGTCCATTTTCTTTAGAATCTTTCATTTTCTGCCCATCAACAAAAAATATCGTTTAATATATATTTAAAAAAATGAACAGTGAGTTATTAAATTTTAGTTATGTAGGATAGAAAAAAAATAATCCAAATTCAAATTTCTGTTGTATATTTTTTGATTTCGAATAATAATTGTTCTTTGAAAGTGTCGTTAAAGTATGTTGATTGATTTATCTTCAATCTTTGCGTTTTCCAGATCTGCTTGATTTATAGTTTCGAAGTAGCCGTGAATCAACCACACTGAACTTTTGGGTCACGAAAGAAGTGGACTGTATAAAAATTCTCCAAAAATCGAATGAATAAATTATAATTCAAGATAAGTGAGCTCGAAAAGACTGAAGCAATTAAATAACAATGACATTCAGTAACATTCTCATAAGTAATAAAAGTTCCTTATTCAGAGTGAAGAGTATGCATACACTGTAAAAAATTTTCGAGTGAATTTTCCCCAAAATCGTGTGGAAGTAATATACACCAAAATTCGGGAATTTTCCCTACTTCGCCTTGGGGAAAATTCCCTAAAATAGTTTGTGAAATATTACAAAAGAAATTTTGGAATTTTCCCCAACACAGGTTTGGGAAAATTCCCTAAATTTCTGTGGAATCTTACTGAAAATGTAGGGAATTTTCCCTAAAGCGTAGTAGGGAAAATTCAACAAATTTTATGGAATTTCAATTAAAATTTAGGAAATTTTCCCCAAATCAGATTTAGGGAAATTCCCTAAATTTTGTGGAATTTTATCAAAAATTTAGGGAATTTCCCCCAAG
>CAKNXH010001154.1:48711-66259 GCA_932178445.1 Andricus quercusramuli | reverse complement strand
TTGATTCACCCCAAACATTGCCAAAACTAACCCCCTAAGGCACTAAAAAGTGATTTTTGAGTCTTTTCTGAATTTTATGAAAGTAAAATGAAAATTTAAGTGGCAAATTATATAAAAAATATTATTATACAAAATTGAAAAATAGTACCCTTAAAATAAACATTTTTCTCTATTTCACCCTTAATAATGCATAAAAAATTAAATTTTCTTTCAAACTGATTATTAAAAATATTTAATATAAATTTCTTGACATTGAAAGAAAAAATTTTAAAGAAAGAATATATAATTTTTTAAGGATTATTAAGGATGAAAAGGGGGAAACGTTTATTTTAAGGGGACTATTTTTAATATTAGTATACTACATTTTTTTATAATTTGACACTTAAATTTTAATTTTTACTTTCATAAAATTCAGAAAAGACACTTGAAAATTACTTTTTAGTGTTTAAAGAGGTGAGTTTTGACATAATATATAAATTTTTTCTATTGAATTCAGATCTATACCTATTTCTGAATTTTCTTTATTTTGAAATATTTTAGAGTATTTTTAAATATACCAAGGAATTTTAAAATCATTGAAATAATTTGATGGGGCTTGAACAAATTTTAAAAATTTCAGGTTTTTTTTCAAATTCTAAGAAATTTTCAAAATCTTTGAAAAGTTTGAAGGGATTTAAAAAAATTTCAAACAATTCGAAATATTTTACTGTTTTTTTTTAAGTTTCAAGAAATTTCGAAGAGCTTTACAAAATGTCAAGGAATTAAAAAAAAATTTAATTCAAGGACTTACTGAATTTTTAACACATTGAGGTACTTTGAAGGCCGTCTTATCTAAACATTTTTTTTCAAATCTAAAAAAATTAGAAAATTTGTTTTCCACCATAAGACACGAAATGAGGGGGTGAGATTTTAAAAAATCAGAAAAATATTTTTTTTTAACCACCCTACTATTCATCATGCATCATGTTTTAAAATTTTCGTTAATCTTTTGTTTCATTCAAACTTGTATTTTTCAGCTACCCTGTAAAATGTCAAACTACGTGTCAAATTTTATTCTATTTTATTCTTAGTGAATTAAAAAAAATGTGTCACCGAAAGTGTTTGGAGAATAAATAATTATTGAAGGAAACTTTGGAAATGTCCGAATCTAGCAAGGATGCTTCAAAAAGCTTACTTTCACCACCCAGATCGTTAATGAACCTTGAGGATGCTGAAGAAGTATGGACAATAATAACCAAGAGGTATCCAAAAGCTGCACCCCTTTTGTGCGAAATGGAATCAGTACTTGATCATGCAGAAGATCTTCTTGAACAGCTAAAATCACCCAGCGACCTGGGAATCGGTACAACCCTGCTCAGACAACAAAAATCGTACGGGCTCTCTTTCGGCCAGTACCCTATACATTAAACATTATTATTCTTTCAAAAAGTAAAAAAATGGTTTTGTTCATGAAAATATTTTTTTTCATAACTTAAAGTGGAAAAATGTTTACAAAAAATTGCAGAAAACTAAAACAATTTTTACAGCAATCTATAAATAAACAATAAATTACAATCAAAATTAGAGGAGAGTATAACCATTTTCTATTATTGAAACGAATTTTGTACTTTTTTTGTATTTTTATGTAAAGTTTTCTTTATTTTATTATAGTTGTAATTTGCTAGAAGAATTTAGACAAAAAAAAACTACAAGAATTTACAGGAATTTACATTTTTTGTATCCAAAAAGTTGTTCTTTTTCGACCTAGGATGAAAAATATTTAGAATATTGCAATGAATGAATCTATAGAAAGTTATTTGATAATATTAATATTTAATATTTAAAATTTAATAATATTAATAATAACAACATATGGAAATAATATTGTATATATAATAATCAATATTTCAAACAATTATTTCTTTTGAATTTAATTATTTATTACTTTGCTCTAACTTGAAAGTGGACAAAAAGTGGAAAATTGTATAAAAACCTCCAACTTTCTAGCATTATTCATAGAGGATTAATTAATAATTAAATTTATTAATATTATTAATAACGATATTTTTAGATAATATTGTTATAAAACATCATTAATGGTTTAAACAATAATAATTTAATACTTTAGGATATTTTTAAAAATTCCCAGAAATTTCGATGAGCTTTGAAAAATTTCAAGGAATTTCAAAATTTCAAATGTTTGAAAGGAATCAGAATATTTTAGGGTATTTTAAAATATTGAGGTATTTTTAATAGTTCCCAGAAATTTTGACGAGCTTTAAAAAAGTTCAAGGAATTTAAAAATATTTAAAAGAAATTGAAATATTTTAGGGTATTTTAAGAGATTCCAAAGCATTTTCAAGATCTTTAAAAATGTCAAGGGATTGAAACAAATTCAAAATTTTTAATATTTGGAAGAAATTGAAATATTTTAGGGTATTTTAAAATATTTTCAAGCATTTTCAAGATCTTCAAAAATCTCAAGGGATTTGAAACAAAAAATAGGATTTGAAACATTTTAAGGTATTTTCAAAAGTTTCAAGAAATTTCGAAGGGCTTTGAAAAATTTCAAGGAATTTAAAAATATTTAAAAGGTATTGAAATAATTTAGGATTTGAAACATTTTAAGGTATTATTAAAAGTTTTAAGAAATTTCGAAGGCTTTGAAAAATTTCAAGGAATTTCAAAATTTCAAGAAACTTTCAGATGTTTGAAAGGAATCGAAATATCTTAGGGTATTTTGAAATATTCGAAAGCATTTTCAAAATCTTCGAGAATCACGAGGGATTCACAAAAATTTGTAGGATTTGAAACATTTTCAAGGTATTTTTAAAAGTTCCAAGAAATTTCGGAGAGCTTTAAAAAATTTCAAGAAGTTTTAATAGATTTTGAAGAATTGGAAATATTTTAGAGTATTTTGAAAGATTCTAAGGCATTTTCAAGTTCTTTAAAAATGTCAAGGGATTGAAACAAATTAAAATTTTCAAATATTTGGAAGAAATTGAAATATTTTAGGCTATTTTAAAATATTTTCAAGCATTTTCAAGATCTTCAAAAATCTCAAGGGATTGGAAAAAATTTTTTAGGATTTGAAACATTTTAAGGTATTTTCAAAAGTTCCAAGAAATTTCGAAGGGCTTTGAAAAATTTCAAAGAAATTTCAAAATATTTGAAAGGTATTAAAATAATTTAGGATTTGAAACATTGAAAAGTATTATTAAAAGTTCCAAGAAATTTCAAAATATTTGAAAGGTATTGAAATAATTTAGGTTTTCAAACATTATAAGGTATTTTCAAAAGTTCCAACAAATTTCGAAGATCTTTGAAAAATTTCAAGGAATTTCAAAATTTCAAGAAACTTTTAGATGTTTGAAAGGAATCGAAATATTTTAGGGTATTTTAATAGATTCCAAAGCATTTTCAAGATCTTTAAAAATGTCAAGGGATTTGAACAAATTCAAGTTTTCAAAATATTGGGAAGAAATAAAAATATTTTAGGGTATTTAAAAATATTTTATAGCATTTTCAAGATCTTCAAAAATGTCAAGGGATTTGAAAAAAAAATTTAGGGTTTGAAACATTTTAAGGTATTTCCAAATGTTCCAAGAAATTTCGAAGGACTTTGAAAAATTTCAAGGAATTTCAAAATTTTTGAAAGGAATTGAAATATTTTAGGGTATTTTAAAATATTCCAAAGCATTTTCAAGATCTTTAAAAATGTCAAGGGATTGAAACAAATTCAAATTTCAAAATATTCAGAAGAAATTGAAATATTTTAGGGTATTTTGAAATATTTTAGAGCATTCTCAAGATCTTAGAAAATGTCAAGACATTTTAAAAAATTGTAAAGGATTTGAAATATTTAAGGATGTTTTCAAAAGTTGCAAGAAATTTCAGAGAGATTTAAAAAGTTTCTAGAAGTTTTAATTGATTTTTAAGGATTTGAAATATTTTAGAGTATTTTGAAAAATTCTAAGGCATTTTTAAGAGCTTCAAAAAGTTTTAAGTGATATAAAAAAATTTCAAAAGATGTGAAGTCTTTGAGGATATTTTTTTAAATACCAAAAAATGTTAAAGAGCTTCAAGAAATTTGAAGAAATTTTCAAATGTTCAAAAGGTATTGAAATATTTTGGGTTATTTCAAAAGATTCCAACGCATTTTCAAGATATTTAGAAATGACAAACGATTTGAAAAAAAATTTTGAGGAATTTAAATTTTTTGAGATATTTTGAAAGTTTCAAGATATTTCGAAGAGCTTTAACAAATTTCAAGAAATTTCAAAATATTCAAAAGGAATTGAAATATTTTAAGTTATTTCAAAAGATTCTAAAGTATTTCCAAGATATTTAAAGATGTCATGGGATTTTAAAAAAATTTTTAGGATTTGAAACTTTTTGAGGTATTTTTAAAAGTTTCAAGAAATTTCCAAGAGCTTTAATTTTAAAATATTCAAAAGGAATTGAAATATTTTAGGTTATTTCGAAATATTTCAAAGCATTTTCAAGATATTTAAAAATGTCAAGGGATTAAAAAAAAATTCAGGATTTGAAATATTTCAAGCTGTTTTTAAAAGTCCCAAAAAAGTTCGAAGAGCTTTAAAAAATTTCAAGGAATTTCAAAATATTCAAAAGGAATTGAAACATTTCAGGGTATTTTAAAAGATTCTAAAGCATTTTCAAGATCTTTAATATTTTCAAGGGATTTCAAAAAATTTTACAGGAACTGAGGGATTTCGTAGATTTTTCAAATTAAAAGGGATTTTAAAATATTTGTTTGCGATTTTGTTTAATTCTTCCTGAAGTCTTTTGATTCCTATAATTCTTAGACATTTAAAAAAAATTCTAATTCCCTTGAATGTTTCTAAACTCATTTAAGACTGAATTTTTTCATATTTTTGAATTTTTTAATTTATTTCATTTTTTTAATTCACCTTCAACGTTAATGAATTTCATCGAATTCTTCTCATTTTCATCACATTTTGTCATTCAGTCAAATTTCACTAAAATCATGGCATTTTTTATATTTATTTGTTGATTTTTTTCAATTTATTTGAAATTATTCGAATATTACCTAAATTGTTTAAAATATTAATGATCGAATTCTTTTTAAATATTTTTAATTCAAGAAACATTAGTAATATTATAAATCTTCTATATCATATTTCAAAAGGAAGATTTTAAAAACTTGTTTTTGTTACTTGAAGATAAAAAATCGCATTGAACAGTAAAAAGTTACATTTTAAGCAAAAACTGAAAAAAATGTTTGACTTGTTTAATGGATTTACATAAAGCATGTATCCTTTATCATTTTTTTCTCTAGAAAGACATTCTCTGTAGCATTTTTTAATTTAAAATTGATTGAAGCTTTATACATTTTTGTAGTCGAAATAAAAAATTTCAGATTCTAAATTTTTCAAATTTAAATTTAAATTTTTGAATTAAAATTGAAAATCGTGAATTTAGCAAAATATAAGAGATAATTCGACGATCACACAGCCACACAAACAAAATCGTTTTTCGGGCCTGGAGGTCAAACCATGTTAACTATATGTTTTTGGGTCGCTGAATCCGAATCCGAGGTCTCAAAAATCCCAGCACATCGGGGTTTTAGCGTAACCTCATAAAACCTCATAAAATTTTATTTTTTCAAGTCCGGGGGTCAGACCATGTTTATTATATGTTTTTTGGGTCGCTGAATCCGATTCAGCGACCCCAAAAACATATAATAAACATGATCTGACCCCCAGACTTGGAAAAAAACCAATTTTATGAGGTTTTATTAGCTTATGACAGAACCCTGACGTGCTGGGGCTTTTTGGACCTAGGATTCGGATTCAGCGACCCAAAAAACATAAAGTTAACATGGTCTGACCTCCAGGCCCGAAAAACGATTTTTTTTGTGGCTGTGTTAGTGATCACTAATTATTTAAATTGCAATTTTTATTTCAAAGTATTTTCAACTGAAGAGTCATTGAATGATGAGCAATTTGAAGAAACAGCTTCAGATAAATCTAATTTATGTGATCAATGCGTAAGTAACCATTTTTAAATTCTTCAGATATTTTCAAATTGTTGTATTATTGATAATTTATTCAATTTAGTTAGCCAAAACTGATGAAATCAGTACACCAAGTGTATTCGAAACAGAAGTGCTCAATTTAGATTATCTAACTTTAACTGAACCTGCTGGCAAAAATAATGAAGTATCCTTCATTAACAAGGATTCAATAACAAATACGACTTTACTTTGTTCAACAAATACAGTCAGTGAAATAGATTCCTTTTTTGATGAACCGCAGAATGATGAACAAAAAAATGTAGAAAAACCTTCTCAACAATATTCAGAAGGTGAGATAATAATTTTTCTTTTTTTATTCATTTCTCTACACCTTTCCCAGCCTTTCGTACACTCCTCATCCAATCCATCCTCCCCTAAAATCTTTACCAAATTCTCTTTTCAACTTCCTTAATCTTTAATTCTTCTCCTACAACCTTCCCATACATGCTCCCATGTTTCCTCTTCCCATTCACAGATTCTTCACATTGTCTTCTCTTTCTTTCTCTAATACATCGCTTCCCTTATCTCCTTTCCCGATCGAAATCTTGCTATTCTTGTCCACCTAGTCTCTACCCATACATTTTCTAAACACGTCTATGCTCTGCTTTTATTATCTTATACTATTTGTTATTTTTTCATTCCTGAATGATCCCCCGTCTTTCTATCATTCATCTTTTCCTGTCTCTTTTCTCCAATTCTTCATAATTTACTTCAGTCCTCTCTCCTATAACCTTAGTCCTAAAGCACTCCCTTCTTCTTCCCATCTAGGTATTTATACCACCCTCCCTCTCCTTTCTTCTACTCCTTCAAATTTTTTCGTTCACTTCCTTCCCTTTCCCTTTCTGAGCTTTCCCTTAAACTGCTATGTCTTCTTTCCTGCTCTAATACTCATTTTTTTTTGCATGTGCTTCTTCTCTTACCATATCTTCTGGCGTCCTCCAATCTGCTCCTGGCGTCTAACTTATATATCTATCTTGTAACCTCTTAATCTCTTCCCTTCCTTTCCATCCTCATATCTTTGCTCCATAGCTTGACACCAGCCATACCAGTGCATCAGATACCCACATTCACCTTCTCTAATCATTTTTGAACCTCCTTTGTCCAAATTCCCATATCGGGTTCAGTACCACTGCCACTTTTCTTCATCCTTTCTCTTATATGAGCTCTATGATCTCCATTTTTTTTCAAGGCATACCTTTTCAAAATCTGATTATCTACTATTCTAGACTTGAATTCAACTTTTTCTCATCTAAGTATTTCTCCAATCCTGTAATTAAACCCAATATTTCTTCTTCATCCTTTATCCTTACTCCTTCCTCTACTTCTCTCTTCCTTTCTTCTTCTAAGTCTGAGATAATTGAATGAAACAAAAGTGAGCTCAGAGGATCACCTTATCTTACCAACTCACCAATTAGAAACTATAAGCTACTTGCTCTGCTAACTATACCCAGCTTTTTGTTTTTATAAAAATTTCCGATACTCTCTTCATTGAACCATCTCTTATCCTATTTTTCACCTTAACTTTTTCTGTTTCTTCATCACCCCATTTCTTCCCTAAGCCCTATCTGATTCGGGGAACTGTCTTCCTTTCCGTCAATCTCTTCCTTAAACCTTTCCGATAAAACAGTTACATATAACTTATACGAAGTCGGCAATATCGTCACTCTCCTAAAATCTTCACCCTCTTCCCCATTGTATTTGTTCAGTAACGATACGACTACTTCACCTTTCCATAACCCTGGCCACTCCTATCCTCTCCATACTCTATTGCACACTATCCATGTCCATTCCCTTAATACTTTCTTCCCTATATCTTCAGACTTTATTTTGGAATCCCATCTATACCAGGTGCTTTTCTATCTTCTATGATTCCTAACACTTTGACTATTTCTTCCCTTATTGTTTCCTTTTCCTCGTGCTTCTTCCTATCATCTTTTATTCCTTTCTTTACTTTCTTTTCTACCCCTTCTCGCAAATACATTAAATATTTTTTCCATTTCACCATCTCAATATCCTGGCTCACTCTCTTGCTTCTTTTTCTCTCTCTATTGACTTTTTCTTCCAAACTTGTTTCTTTCTAGCCTTCTCCGCCTCTTATTCGGACCTTTTATTTTTCTCCTCTTTTTTCTTCTCCTATATTCTTTTCCTGTTACTTTTTCTTTTTCTCCAATTTCTTCATTTCATTCTCACTTCCTTCTCCTCTTTACATCCCTCAACTCATCCACTAACTTCCCATGCACTCCTTCACTAATCTAATTTTTGCTTGTGCCCTCAAATACTCTTTTTATTTCTCCTATAATTATTTCCATCTCTTCGTTAACATTACCCTCTACCATTTTAATATTCTTGACCTCTTTTTATTACCGTACTTTCCTATTACATTCCTTATCCCATCCACTAACTTCCCATCCAGTCCTTAGCTAACTTAATTTCTGCTTGTGCCCTCAAATACTTCTTGTATTCCTCCTATTATTATTTCCATCTCTTCGTTCACATTTATCACATCCATTTTGATATTCTTGACATTTCCCTTAAACTGTTCTTCTCCAAATATTGACCAATCCCATATTCTTATTCTTCTTACTCATGCTTCCTTCTCATCCTTATTGATATTACACTTTTCTTTCCCTTGTATCCCCATACTCTTTTCCTGTTACTTTTTTCTTTCCTCCAATTTCTTCATTTCTTTCTAACTTCCTTTCTCTCTTTACATTCCTCATCTCATCCACTAACTTCCCATCCACTCCTTCCCCAACTTCATTTTTGCTTCTGCCCTCAAACACTCTTTTTATTTCTCCTATTATAATTGATATCTCTTCGTTCACATTCACCTCTTCCATTTTGATATTCTTGACCTTTTTCTTAAACTGTTCTTTTCTATCGATTGATCAATCTCCTCCTGTTATTTTTTCTTGTACTCCCTCCGTGTCTTTATTGTTATTACACTTTTCTTCCTCTGATGTTCCTATATTCATTTCCTGTTACTTTTCCCTTTTCACCAATTTCTCAATTTCTTTCTCACTTTCTTCTTCTTCTTTTCACATTTCTCATCCCATCCAATAACTTCCCATCCACTCCTTCACTAACTTCATTTTTGCTTGTGCCCTCAAACACTCTTTTTATTTCTCCTATTGTAATTTATATCTCTTCGTTCACATTCACCTCTTCTATTTTGATATTCTTGATGTCTTTCTTAAACTGTTCTTTTCTATCCATTGACCAATCCCCTCTTACCATCCTTTTTTCTTTTACTTCCTTCTTATCCTTACTGTTATTATACTTTTCTCCCTCTAATGTCCCTATATTCTTGTCCTGTTACTTTTTCCTTTGCACCAATTTGTTAATTTCTTTCTCACTTCCTTCTACTTTTTACATTCCTTATTCCATCCACTAGCTTCCCATCCACTCCTTCACTAATTTAATTTTTGCGTGTGCCCTCAAGCACACTTTTCATTTCTCCTATCATTATTTCCATCTCTTCGATCACATTTACCTCTTCCATTTTGATCTTCTTGACATTTTCCTTAAACTGCTCTTCTCCACATATTGACCAATCCCATATTCCTGTTCTTCTTACTTATGTTTCCTTCATATCCTTATTGATATTACACTTTTATTCCCCCCATGTCCCTATACTCTTTTCCTGTCACTTTTCCCTTTTCTCCACTGCTTCACTGACCAAATTTTTGCTTGTGCCCTCAAATATTCTTTTTATTTCTCCTTTAATTATTTTCATCTCTTCGTTCACATTTCTCTCTCCCATTTTAATATTTTTTACCTTTTCCTTGAAGTGTTATTTTTCTTCCATTGACCAATTCCTTTCTTCCTGTTCCTTTTTGGTTTTACGTTCTTCTTATCCTTATTTTCATTACACTTTTCTTCCTCTGATGTTTCTATATTCTTTTCTTGGAACTTTTCCCTTTTCAACCATTTATTAACTTCTTTCTCACTTCTTTCTGCTCTTTACATTCCTCATTCCATCCATTAACTTCCCATCCACTCCTTCACTAACTTAATTTTTATTCGTGCCCTTACACACTCTCTTCATTTCTCCTATCATTATTTCCATCTCTTCGTTCACATTTACCTCTTCCATTTTGATATTCTTGACCTTTTTCTTAAACAGTTCTTTTCTATCTATTGACCAATCCCCTCTTCCTGTTTTTTTTTTATTTTACTCTCTCCATGTCTTTATTGTTATTACCCTTTTCTCCCTCTGATGTTCCTACATTCTTTTCCTGTTACTTCTCCCATTTCACCAATTTCATCATTCCTTTCTCACTTCCTTCTTCTCTTTACATTCCTCATCCCATCCACTAACTTTCCATCCACTCCTTCCCTAACTTAATTTTTGCTTGTGCCCTCCAATACTTTTTTTAAATTCTCTTATCATTATTGCCATCTCTTTGTTCACATTTACCTCTTCCATTTTAATATTCTTGACCTTTGACTTAATTTGTTCTTTCTTATCTATTGATCAATCTCCTCTTCCTGATATTTTTTCTTTTACTCCCTCCATGTCTTTATTGTTATTACACTTTTCTCCCTCTTATGTCTCTACATTCTTTTCCTGTTACTTCTCCCATTTCACCAATTGTATAATTTCTTTCTCACTTCCTTCTTCTCTTTACATTCCTCATCCCATCCACCAGCCTCTCATCCACTCCTTGCCTAACTTCATTTTTGCTTGTGCCCTCGAATACTTTTTTTTTTATTTCTCCTATCATTTCCATCTCTTCGTTCACATTTACCTCTTCCATTTTGATATTCTTGACATTTTGCTGACACCCTTCTTCTCTATCTATTGACCAATCCCTTTCTTCCTGTTCTTTTTTCTTTTACTTTCTTCTCATCCTTATTGTTAGTACACTGTTCTCCCTCTAACTTCACTCTCATGGAAAAATTATTTGAATCTATATAATCCCCTATCTTTAGTTTCTTGCCCTCTCTTCCCTCGTCATCCACTATCACATAATCAATTACCGTTCCCTTTTCTCCTCCCGAGCATCCTCTTCCTCATCCCCCTCAATATTTCCGTTTAGGATAAACCATCCCATCTTCTCCAGACTCTTTAACAACTACTTTCCATCTCCATTCAGTATCTTGTCTTTTAGATACCTTACTATAAGCAATATCCATTATTGAAATTAAGTTTCAGGTTCCAAAGAAACAGCATTTCCTAATAATACGACGAGAGATGACAATAACACTGTGGATTGTAATAAAGATTCAAGACCATCTTCTGCCTCAAAAATATTAGGAAAACCTGCTGTGACAAGGTTGCTTCAATCTCCAAGGCGACAGAGAACACATAGTGAAGAACCAAAAATTGATAAGAAAGCTGTTCCAAAATCAAACGGGAGCCCTCGCAAACACTCGAATGAGACTGCTGTATCAATTCCTCATTTTAGGAAAGTAATTGAGACGATTAAATCGAAGGAAATGGCTAAAAAATCAGAAAGTTTAAAAACTGAAAGGAAACCACAGGAGAAGTTAGAAGAGGTTACAGACATCATACGAATGAAACTAAAAGATTCTGCAAACATTGACGGTTGGGATCAAGTTGTTGGAAATTCCTCAAAGTCTTGCGAAACTTCGCCATTTACTAATATAGTTACACTGGATAGGAATTGTCAATCCCAGTTAATAAGTTAGTATTAACCCTACTTTACCAATCTCTGCTTTACCGATCCCTGATTTACTGATCCCTACCTTACCGATCCCTACTTCACCAATCCCTACTTTACCGATCCCTACTTTACCGATTCCTACCTTACCGATTCCTACTTTACCAATCCCTACCTTACCAACATTTTTTTCGCAACAATTTACGTCCACACGAATGAAGATTTGAGAGATCAAGTTGAAAAATTGGAAAATTAATAACAAAACATGCTTTTATGGTCGTAATTCCTGTATCTACCAAAGGAAAATCAATTTTGGAAAAATTTTGAATTTTTGTTCTGAATTTTTGGAATTTTAAGACCATACAAATGTTCCTTGTTGCCTTATAAATGATTTCCCAAATTTCCAACTTTATATCCCGATTCGTATGGACGTGTAAAAAAATGTCGGTAAGGTTTGGTCATCCAATAAAAATTAATCATTTTTTTAATAATTGATTATTTTCAATTAATTTCAATTCAATTAATTTAATAATTAATTAAATCAATAATTCAATTTAATTAATTAATTCGATTGAATTTAAATTTAATTCAATTTTAATTAATAATTTTGTTCTTAATAATGTCTTAAACAAATTTTCATGTCATCAATAACATTTGATTATTGTTTAAACAATCTTAATTGAACCATGCATTATTTAGATAATTTTCTACATTTAAACATTGTTCTTCTAATGTAATGAACTCTTAATAACAAACTTTTAAACTTTCTTTAGACGATTTGATAAATTGGTTTTGAAAAACTTCCTATGAAATCTCTAGAAGCTTTGAAATATTTTTAAATCTTCTAAAAATCTGAATTTTCTAAATATATTTTAAAATTATTTCAATTTTCAATTTTTCAATTTTTTTCAATTTTTCAATTCTGTTAAAATTAATTTCTCATAATAAAAAAAATTATTAACAATTTTTCTAGAAATAGTAAGAAAACTTTTTCATCATTTTAAACTCTTTCAAAATTTGTTAAAAGATTTTTTTTTGTTATTTTTAAAAATCAAAATTTACTTTCAATGTTTCTATAATCTTTTCATGTTTTGAATTAACATATTTTTGAATCGTTTCAAAATTAGACAAAATCGCAAAATGGAAAAATTCTGTTTTAAACTCTTCTACAATCTTCTTCGAAATTGTAGTAATCTATTTTTCTTTTAATTGTAGTAAATTGTAGTAATAAAAAATAGTACAAATTTTTGTAATCATTTGAAATTTGTTTCAATTTTCTCTGAAAATTTATTCTTCAAAGTAAAAAATCATTTGAAATTTTCTGAACTTTATTCTTTTGAAACCTATCAAAAATTTTGAAAGCTTTTTTTTCGAAGTTTTCGAAAAGCTATTTTTGGTCTTAAACTTTTTGAATCTTTTCAAATTGAGGTTTTTTTTTTAATTTTTTTCGAAACCTTCTGAACATATTTTAAGGTAAGCTTTTGAAATATTTTGTTAACATTAATTTCTTATAATAAAAAAATCTTAAAAAATTTTTCTAGAAATCTTAAGAAAACTTTTTTATCCTTTTGAAACCTTTCTCAATTTTTTAAAAGATTTTTTTTTGTAATTTTTAAAAATCAAAATTTACTTTCAATGTTTTTATAATCTTTTCAAGTTTTAAATTAACGTATGTTTGAATCTTTTCAAAATTACTCAAAATCGCAAAATTAAAAAAATTGTATTCTAAACTCATTTACAGTCTTTTTCGAGATTGTAGTAATCTATTTTTGTATTGATTGAATTAATAATATAAATTATTTTGTATTATTTGTAGTAAATTGTAGTAATGAAAAATAGTAGATTTTTTTTAATCATTTAAAATTGGTTTCAATTTTCTCTGAAGATCTGTTATTCAAAAAAAATCATTTGAAATTTTTTCAATTTTATTCTTTTGAAACCTATCAAAAATCTTAAAAGCTTCTTTTTTTTGAAGTTTTTGAAAAGCTATATTTGGTCTTAAACTTTTTTAAATCTTTTCAAATTTTAGGTTATCACTTTTTTTAAGCCTTCTAAACATATTGTAAAATAATTCAGTTTTCCTAAAAGATTTCAAAACGATTAAAAAAGATTTTCAAACTTGTTTCGTAAAATGTGCTTTTTGAAAATGTTAGGAAAAATTCGAATTATTTTTAAAGTTATGTAGAAATTTTAAAAAAAGATCCCAGAATAATACAAATTTTTTGAAGATTTTAAAAAATTTGTAACAAAATATAGACTTTATTGATTTAGAAAAAAAATAAGAAACTCTTTAAAAATTTTGAAAGATTTGTTTTAAAGGTCAGTTTGAAAGTTACTTAGAAATTTTCTCATCTAAAAGTTCTAAATATCTTTCAAACTGATTAGAATTTTTCTTAAAATTTTCCAAAATCCTTAAAAATAAAAAAATGTCTTCAAAATTCTTTAGATTTTTTTTCAAATCCAAAATCTATAATAGCTATTCAAAAATTTGATTTTGCATTAAAAAATATTTTTCTAAAATAAAAAAATCCACAGGTACACGTAGCCCGTGATTGATGCTAGCATTTCTCAAATATTAGTAAGTTAATAAATGAAAAAAATAGTAACTAAAAAATTTATTTTAAAAAGTTACATTTTGAAACGGTAACTAATTTCTTTTCAAAAGTGACTAACAAAGCAAAATATTTTTATTTTTCAATCAAAATTTTGTTGATTGAAAAAAAATTCCACAACTCTAATATATATCAAATACTTTAAAAAATTGAAAATAGTAATTATGTAGCAAATTATAAATATTTTCAAGAGATATCATCCGATCGACCCACCGAGAAAACTGATGATTCCTCAAAATCAACGACAAAACCCATTGCTGCAGAAGCAAATATTAAAATTGAATCGAAACAAGGCAGTATTCAGAAAAGCGAAAAAACAGTAAAAGTGCGTATTCATTTTTTGTATCATATTTAAAAAAATTTTGAATTAGAAATTAATACTTTCAATTTCTATTTTGCCATTAGGGGCCGTACTTAAATTATCTAACGTACGTATTTTTCATTTTCCTTCATCAATGACTTTCAAATACCGGCATTTTAATCTGGGAATACTTTTAACATAGAATCTTTTATAAACGGAATAAAACAGTATTTCAGCTAAAAATAAAAAATTTTTAAATTTATCAATTTATTTTGAACAAAATATGTATTTTCTACTATAAAATATGGCTTTTTAACAAAATACTTGAATTTTTAACAAAATAATCAAATTTCGAACATAGTAGTTGAATTTTCAACCTAAAAATATAAATTTTCAACAGATAGTGTCATAGTTTATATTTCGCTCAAAAAACATGAAATTTATACAAAAAGAAAAGTTTTTCAAAACCTCAAAGACGAATTTTCAGCGAATACAGATTTTTTACTAAAAAAAAAATTTACAAAAATAAAATTTTAAACTAAGGAAATAATTTTTTTATCAAAAAAGGAGAATTTTCAACTAAAAAAGATCAAGCTTAAAATAATGGAAAAGTTACATTTTCAGTTAAACAATTAATTTTAAGCCAAAAAAAAAACTTTTCCAATAAACAGTTGAATTTGTAACTAATCAATTTTTAATTTAATCAAAAAAAAAACAATTTTTAACAAACTTTTGCCCAAGTAGTTGAATTTTCAATTTAAAAAGATTGATTTTCAACAAATAAAGATTTTTCACTAAAGAAAGAAAATTTTACAAAAATGAAATTTTTAACCAAGAAAATTTTTGTCTTCTCATCAAAAAAGGAGAATTTTCAACTAAAGAAATCAATTTTGAAATAATGGAAAAGTTATATTTTCAGTTGGAAAATTAATTTTTGAACAGAAAAAAAAGCTTTTCCACTAGACAGTTAAATTTTTAACAATGTAGTTTACCTTTTACGCAAGTAGTTAAATTTTCAATTTAAAAAGAATTATTTTCAACAATATAGTGAAACTTCCAGCCAAAGAGATGAATTTTCAAGTAAAAATATAACTCTTCAAAAAGAAAAATGATTTCTTGAGAAAGTGATTCAACCAAATCTTTCAAATAGAATAGTTGAATACTCAAGAAAAAAATAATTTTTAACCAAAAAGTTGCTTCTTCATTTAAAAAAAAAATTGTTTACCAAAGCGGATGAATTTATAGATCAAAAAGATAAATTAAAAAAATATAGTTGAATTTTATGTTGAAAAATATTTTAGTTGACTTTTCACGATCAAAATATAAATTTTGAACCAAGAAATAAGTTTCTACGAGAAAAATTGAATTTTCAATCCAAAAATCCGAATTTTCACCAAAAAAGGAGACTTTCTAACAAAATTATTTAATTCTCTACCCAATATTTGCATTTTTATCCATGAAAGATTAAATTTATATTAAAACACATGAATTTTGAATTAAAAAAAAAATCCTGAAAAAATAGTTGAACTTTCATCCAGAAAAGATTCCAGTTGACATTTCAAGATCGAAATATGAATTTTTCAACACAAAATAAGTTTCTACGAACAAAATTGAATTTTCCAACCAAAAAGAAGGACGTTTTAACGAAATAGTTGAATTCTCTACCAAATAGTTGAATTTTTAATAAAAAAAGGACACATTTTTTTTTAGTTGAACTTTCTTCGAGGAAAGCTTTCAGATAATTTTTTACACCAAAATATGAATTTTAAACAAAAAGTGAATTTTCTACGAAATATTTTAATTTTCAACAAACCAGTAGAATTTTCAACAAAAATTATGCCTTTTTAACAAAATTGTTTCATTTTCAAACAAATAGTTACGTTTTTATCGATAAAAGATGAAATTTCTCTTAAAACGGATGAATTTTTAATTAAATTTTTTTTTTCAATAGTTGATTTTTTATTCAGAAAAGATTTCAGTTCTATTTTCAACACCGAAATATCAAATTTAACCATAAAGTAAATTTCCTACAAAACAGTTAAATTTTCAACAAAACAGCGGAATTTCCTTCAAAAAAGTTTGATTTTTCAACAAAATTGTGGAATTTTAAACCAAACAGTTGAATTTTTATCCAAGAAAAATGAAATATTTCTTTTAAAACAGATGAATTAAAAAAAAACTTCAAAAAAATAGTTAAATTTTCATTCAAAGAAGATTCCAGTTCAATTTTCAACACCAAAATAAGAATTGTAAACTATAAGCTAATTTTCTACTAAGTAATTGAATTTTTGACCAAAAAGTATGACTTTTTAACAAGATCAATTAATTTTCAACCAAACAGTTGCATTGTCTGAGAAAAATGAAAATTCTACTAAAACAGGTGAATTTTTGAATAAAAAAAAATAAAGTTTTCAAAAAAAAAAGAGTTGAATTTTCATCCCAAACGATTTCAATAGACTTTTCAACAGAAAAATACAAATTTTAAACAAAAAGTAAATTTTGTAGGAAATAGTTGAATTTTCAACAAAACAGTTGCATTTTTGTCCAAAAAAGATGCAATCTTTCTACTAAGAAAAGCTGAACTTTTAAATTAAAAAGAAAAATTTTCAAAAAAAATATTTTTCCTTCGAAAAGGTTTCACTTGACTCATCAGCAACAAAATATGAATTTTAAACAAAAGATTAATATTAAACAAGAAGAGTTGAATTTTTGAAGATGCAAAAAAATTTCTTTTTGAGAAATATTTTAAATTATCAACCAAATAATAAAATTTATAACTAAAAAATTAAGATAAGATAAGATCAGTTGAAAACTCATATTTTTGAGAAAAAAAAACTTGATCTTTTTGGTTAAAAATGGAACTGTTTGATTGAAAAATAATACGTTTCAGTTGAAGATTCAACCGTTCTGTTGAAAATTTCTTTTTTTTATTGAACTTAACTGCTCTAAATTTAAAATTTGGATCTTTTTT